>OX104063.1:114492204-114566814 GCA_944474145.2 Dicrocoelium dendriticum | reverse complement strand
CACCCGGTCCACGAATTTCCGGTCCGCTGCTCTACCACCTGAGCTACCGAGGGCTGACGATTAGGTGCGCAAATTTTAACACATGTCTTCTGCTTGGTGCGCGACGTGTTGCCAATAAGCTCACAGTACCTGTCCTGATGTTTCAGATTGGCTCACTCACCCGTCACTTTCCAATAGACCGAAGTTCCTGTCCTTCAGACGTCCAATGGGCGATGGTAGATTAATGGTGGATGCTTGTGAGTAGTGTAAAGTTCGAAGAAAGTAGAAGCCACGATTAAAATTCACGGAAATTCGTGGACCGGGGTTCGACTCCCCGTCGAGGCATATTATTGTGCGTGAATTTTAATCGTGGCTTCTACTTTCTTCGAACTTTACGCTACTCACAAACATCCACCATTAATCTACCATCGCCCATTGGACGTCTGAAGGACAGGAACTTCGGTCTATTGGGAAGTGACGGGTATGTAGTATCAGTCTGAGACTTGCCTACGCTTACGAGATCACTTTCCACTTTTCTGACATACTACAAGTTATTGAGGAGAACAACGCTTATTTCGCAAAAAGTTCTCAATTGTTCGACAGCTGCGCATCTGAAGGATTCAGTTCTCATACGTAGAGTGACTATACGCGTGTGAGATACTCTTCATACGAAACCACATCTTCTACATCTATAGGTTCGAAAGGTAGACCCCTAAAGTTCTCAATAGTCGAACGTGACCTACGTCACTGTTTCGGGATGACGGGTTGATCTGAGCAAACAAAAATGGCAACCAAAACTGAAGCACGATGTCACTGATCTGGAGCATACTCAACGTCGGGGTTTGCAAGTGCGCCATTGGAACGCGTAATTTGCCATATGATAAGAGGCGACAACACGGGCATTATCGATTAGCTGATAATCTGCTAAGGCTTAGATTGTTCTGAGTTAAGCAAATCATGTGCGCCGCTATTTACTGCAGTTTAACAATAACACCTAACTGAGATCATTCCTTGAAACTGGTAGAATAGTATAACCGCCCCGAGTGTTGCGGAATTCTTTTTTCTGTTCCTGTGTGTCGCCCCTGGTAAAACACCACATTCGATCTGTTTCGCAACAGTCCAACTCATGTGTGAGAACGGTTGGAGGAACCACTCAGGCACTTACATGTCTTAACAACCACAATGGGAACCATGACGCAAGGATATGAAATATTCCCCAGGAGCAAGCTCAATCGAACAACGACATAACAAAGGCAATAGGCGAGCGAAACCTCGGTGAGGATGCCGATGTGCACTGCGCGCACACTCATCCTGATTCGAATCGCTACATCCATCAAACGCGGACCTTTCAATATTGCGCTCAGTGAGCATGTGACACCCCGAAACACACCGCGGTTTACACACTCTCCACGTCCCTCGGGTGTCACTAGCTCTACTTCCGTGCCAGCCGATGATTGACAATGGTATGTGTGAGCGACTTCATGTCATTATTCCCAAGGGTCACTTCCTTCGCACTCATTCACGTGGGTGCCTCGGACAGCTTAGCGCTGAAATGGGTGGATACACCGCCCAATCATATTTCACGTCTAAGTGGAAATGCTTGAAAGCTTAAGTGCCAAACACCATGATCACTCGTGACTGCTAAGCCCAGATGGCACGATGAGAGTTTTACGAGTATACCCCCTAGCATGTGTGTAGTTTCAGTGTAGCCAATCAAGCCTGAATACGAGTCTCGAGCGCGACTGGGCACCCACCAAATCGCACGCGATCTGCGCCACCCCCAAACATCTCTGGTAACTCATGTCGTAAACTAGTCTGATATGCCATTGGTTGAGTTGGGATTGGTCACCCAACGAGTGGGGCGTTTTGGTGCGTTCGCGCCAGGTGGATGATATTTGATTGCGTTAAGGCGAGTTCTGAAAGATGTATGGCCGAAACCTATTTCCTTAACGCAAACTTTGAAAGCGTTATGGAGGCAATTAACTGTGAAAAGGTGTAATTGTGCTTTTCCAAAGTCGAATAGCCGTGGTAACTGCGATTCAGTTTAAGAAAGCAGGAGCAATTCACAAAAACCCCAGGAAAGGTAAATAGACAGCCGCTATTCCTATGGTATGACTATCTGCTAAGGTCCTACTCAGGTTAAATAGCTATGCAAGGACAAACCGAACGAGGAGCAGGGAACACAGCCAACCGCTAGCGTGACATAGAGCAGGGACGGTTAGGTTGAATCAGTGGTGGCAAAACAACAGTTCGCATGCGAGTAATAGCACACCCTACGCATAGGTAACTGGGCGAAAGTTCGGTCGATGCAGCGAACTCAGTGAACACAAGATCATTAGGTAAGCTAACAAGCAGAGGAGCCTCACAGCAGCTCAGAGTGGGACTACAAGATTTTGGCGAGATTGGTGGAACAAGAGAAGAACGTTGTTGTACCTGAATTCGAGCTATGGATGCAATATGGTTCTGTGTAGGTTATTCGGTAGAGCAGCAGGCAACTCATTGGGTAATGCAGTGGTCACATAACGAGGACCGCAGCAGGTGTGAGTAACATATCTTCAAAGTAATGCAAAAGTAGAGGTGATGACGAGATGCTTCAAACCACATTACCGATAAGCTCCAAGCCACAGTTAGTAAATCATGTAAGTAGGCCTGGGACCCTGCTGTGAAAACCGTCAAACGGAAAAAAAACAGTGCGTGGTCCGACTGCATATCAAAGTGCTCTCGGGCGCCTCAGTGTTGCATTACCATTGCGTTTCGTTCAGTGAACCCATTCAGCGTAGATCCAGCGGAGTCAAGTTGGTCGAGACTAACAAGTGAATTTACCATGCATGAACACCGAGCAACTACGATATTTAGTGGTCACGATTCGACAGCCTCGCAAGACGCTGCATCTAAACGCCAGATAGGCTTTTGAATAATTTGAGAAAGAAAATCATAGTATCCAGAGGCCGCCTCCTGAGAGACAATGTTCTCGGAAAATTGATACTTCATTTAAACGCATCGAGCGTGCAGGACAAGAAACTGTAACCAAGTGTCGGATAAACCCCCTGGATTCACCAGTGCACAAAGAGTGGATCGCAACTATCCGAGCCAAACAGCACTGCTGCGGAATTACGATAGATTATCAACACGTAGCGTAATGCAATTTAATAGACTAAGAGGCATGCTGGTTTAGGAAGTTCGGACGCGCTGTCGAACGGTGCCCCTCACTGCGACAATGCATTACTGGGTGCTGAAAGGAAATGGAACGTACTTCTTTTTCCCCCGCCTTGATCATCGCCGGCGTGGCAGATTTGAGCTGGGCCATTTTCTGCTCCAACTGCTGCCGTAACGTACGCTCGCGGCGCAGTTCGTTTTCGTAAAACTTTGAGCCTGTTCGGAAAAAAATAAACAGCGCCGTAGCGTATGAGGCATAAATTCGGACAGTGATCAACAGCATGACGTCACTGGATAGTTGCCTGGGGAAGGGATTGAAAGAAGACGGGTTCCACGGAACATATGCTCGCCCACTGAAACACTTGGTAGTGGATCGGTATTTGGAAAGGTTGGGAAAATACTACTAACGCTGGGAACACCTATGGGATACGAAAAAGCTAGGTCCATGCGGCCGAGTAACTTATGTCGGAGATCCAGCCTGAATGAATCGTGTAAATAGGGTTAGCATGATTGGAAAAGTAGAAGTGGTGGAAAAATGTGTAAGTGAATGGGAAGAAATGTGCAAAAGAGATAAAACGGAAGTGATCAAAGAGAAAACAAGTTAGGTACAAGACAATACATGTAAGGATATCTGTGAATTCTTGATTGAGCTATATTGAATAGGACTTCTAAGCGCTGTGATTTATTCGGAAGCTCCCCACTCAGAAACTGACCGGGAAGACTTGATCAAGTGTCCTGTCAAAGTCATCATACCTTCTCACTATGTTATCAAAACGCCATTAAAGCCTTACTCAATCTATAGCAATTTCTGAAAGGATAACCCATCAAAAAGAGCGACTGAGACGCAAAGGAAGTGACCTGATATACAAGGCCGTGCGGTGAGGAATTGATACGGAAAAGGAGTCAATGTATTTTATTGTTACTCATTCCGTGCTCGAATCAGACAAAAACACGCATTAGCAGTACGTCGGCATGCTGTACCAAAACCTCGCTACCACGCAATCACCACCAGTCGCGCTTGGGCTGAGTATATCTCGAGGTCTCTCGCACCTACGCGGATTTGAACCGGTGACCTCCGGATTACAACGCAAGCGCGTAACCCTTGCGAACACCGGCCGAGAAACACGGTATCCGAAAACGCCCGTAAGCAGACACAACCAACCCATTTGTTTCTTCAAAACGCACTGGCCATGTCATATAGTCAGGGCGCAGTGTTAGCCGCACTGCAGTAGTGTACACGCCGCCTGGGACTGCCGAAGTAAGAGCATACGGTCTGCGAGGAAGAATGTGGGACTGAAAAACCCATAAGGAGCCACTTGGTATACGCGTTGATCTATCCTCAACGAGTTGGCCGAGGCGATAAAAACACCGCGAAATGTAAACGTCTCTGCCGTTGAGAGTGGTCGATTGAGGATATAGGGGACAAGTGGCAAATGACCTCAGTTTTGAAGACTCCACAATGCCATAGTGCACGCTCGTATGCCACCCGCTATCCCTAAATCAGCCCTGTACAGACATAGAGCTTCTTACTTGGTAGACGAATCCTCAGATTGCGGAGGAACAATGCCAAACCAAGTAGGAAAGTTGAAAACCGTTGAAGAACGTGGTGAATCAGACGAAAGTCCATTGAAATCCCCTCATCATGTGTTCCATCATGAGGATGCAAAGTGTAAAGTGAAGTGTACAGCATTCGGCGATAACAGGTGCGAGGCAATTCTAAAGTGGCAAATATCGTTCGCGCTTTATGACACTAATCAGACCAGTCGGAACAGGAAAGATGTCTCTGGTAAGATGTCACTTTAAAGCTATTCGCAATACGCTAAAGTGCCGTCTTAGTGAGAGTCTGAGAAGCGACCGAGAACCTTGGTGGATGGCGAGGGCCCGTAAGATGAAAAACGTATGCACAATTAGAAATACTAATTTTAACCCCAACTTAGCAATCCGACTGACGCAAGAAAAGTTCCCGCGAGTGGCTGAGAATGATGAACAACTGACTCACCCTCAGTCACACCAGCTAGAATATTGAACCGAGCAGTTTGAACAGAAATTCAACCGGCCCGGTGCATTAGAATTGCCAGTTGCGTCACCTGGACCAGCCTAAGGAGACGACGTAATAGTTCCCATCACCAACGAGGTCCGGCTCAAGCTGGTGACGGTGGATTGGAACAAGGCGTAGGTGTAAAAAACGTTCTGCATCATTGCCGAAGGACAGTGAGGTAGCACTAGCGACTGCGTTGACCGCTCCGGCAGGCAATGTCTTGTGCAAAGGAAAAAGTGCTCTTCGACAGGTGACTATCATTCTAATCTGTACAAAGCATAGCATGGCATGAGATTTATTACAAGTTCCTCCAAACTGCCCACGTGCATCACTGTGGTGTTTCAATGGTCCTCGAGGAAGACGAAACAAGGAAAACTAAGTTAGCTTCCGCTCTGGCCGAAGGAGATTTGATCGCATTGTTACCTTTCGGTAGTCATTTAAGTTATTATACATGTAAACAAATTGCCATGATGGTGTTTCTCAATTTGAAGGTGGACGCCAATTCTGTTAAGCGCGTCATTTTCTGGGGAGAAAGAACTTTGAATGTTGCAATGCTTTTGTTTGAATACAGCACCCTTAGTCGGAACAACAATTCGGCTCTTGTGGACTGTGTCCAGCGTGGACAAGTGGCTAAACAAATTCAAATCGACGCGCCCTGAGTGACTTAGTTGGCCAAAGGTTCTTCCTCTCCGTATCGGAAGTAACAGGGACACCGCATAAATACTCGCGAGCCCCAGAAGGAAGCAAAGCGCTTTTACTCATCAGCATCACCCGCAGTATATCAGCCACTTGAACTGATGTATCGCTGCCATACAACCACAACGATCTACGAAAAGAAGGATAATAGGAGGGAGAGAAGGGGGACTTATCAGAAAACTTTAATACCCTAAGCAAACATTCAGGGTCAAGGCGTCTACCATAGTCAACAACACATCGTCACAAACAGCTGGCTATAGTGCAATATAAGCGGCATCAGCGAGACAGCGTCATAACCATTACCCCGTAAATAACTCGGCCCCAAGCACACTTTGAACAGGGAGTCCAACTAGGAGACGGCAGCAGACGCGCCTCTGGTATCGACGGCGAGCCGTGTCCAGTAGCGTCCCGACCCAAACACAAAGCGAGTCACGTGGAATCTGGTCTGGAAGCTGAAACGAACCGACGGCACCGACTTTGGTCGCTAGTTACCTCATTTCCGCTGCCAAGTCAAATGCTGTCCACTCGAGCCTTGCGCCACTCTACATCTGACAGACAAAATATTGCCTCCTCAGTAAGTGGTGACCGGGCATACGTAACATGTGCACATGCCATCGCAACCTATTCAGTGGTATCTGTTGTTCTACAGGGATGGCATGATCATCACTGCCTAGCACTCGCCTACGCATATCATCTTTGCGGACACGGTGCTGCCACCCGACACCAGCAATGCTAAGCATGTAGCGATGATCAAAGACTTGTATGTGCCTCAGCCTGAAGAGGCCAAGTCTCACTCCCATAGAGTAGGACGGATCTCACTGTGGCCTTGTAAACATGGTGTTTCAGTGCGATAGGACTCCTTTCTGACACCAAAATGTCGCAGATTCAGGGAAGCAATTCTAGCTTTTGCAATACCTGAACTGCCAAGGTAAGTGAATCGAGCAACTCCATCGAGTTCCTAGCAATCAACGATCAAGGGGTCATCAAATGGCTTGCAGCGGCAATTTGCACTTTGGTGTGAAATGTATGCCAGATGACGGGACCACTAAAGAGAGGTTATTCGGGGTTGATCACACCGTCCCATCGTTAAAGAACAAAACAATATCGTCCGCATAATCGAGATCATCTAGCTTTTCATCATGCAGTACAACGCCTGCATTGTGAGATTCCGCACGGGAACACTCCATGGTGGAGTCCATGACAAAGTTGAACAAAAAGGAGGAAATTGGGCAACCTTGACGAACGCCACTTGTTGTCAGGAATCGATAAGACACCGTAGAGCTTGACGCGACCTGTCGTGTTCGAGTATAGAGCACATAAAATGTTCACATATTTCATGGGAACAACTTTCCACGCTTCCAATGCTTAATCAAAGATCAAACACGGGAGAGCGGCGTAGTTCCCACTCGGTAATGGAACGAAAGTGGTGATCAGAGTGACGTAATTACCACCCGATTACATTATCAGTAGGGAGATCATGCAACCGGCGAGCTGGTGACAGTGTTTCTTGGTAGGACAGAAACTAGGGTGAACTGGTACCATTGTCATCGATAGTTGCCAACTGATAACGTTGTCACCGATAACGCATCGTGTAAGTGATCCGAGGCAACGTGAATAGCAAAACTGAAGGACGGGAAAAGGTGTCGGGTGCGAAGCTTTTCGGGACCATGAGGTCACAGCAGAGAGACACCGAACAAATTTCTTACTATCTTAAAAACTCTATACCAAAGTTACAGGGACAGTGTAAGGTTTTACAAGAAAATATCCCCTGCGCTTGCCACGTCAGGCAGTGCATCAGGATTTCATACTGACTTAAATTCTCTTCCCCCAACTTACTAGGTAAAGGGAATCTAGGATGTAGGAAGACAGGATCCCCACAGAACAGGACTGTGAATACCACATATTCCCCCTGCGGCACGTTCTAGAGCAGTGGCACATGCACAACAGACCTGCAATAACTGTGTTCCTTGGCTTCAAGGTTGCGTTTGACTCAGTTGATCAACCTGTTCTGTTCAGAGTACCTGCGCGGAAAGGTGTTCCCATAAAATATGTGAAAAGTTTACGTGCCCTGTACTCGAACACCAGGGGCCACGTTAGGGTCTATAGTAGACAAGAAGTGTTAGGGTTAGAACCAAAATCTAACCCGAATAAGATCCAGGGGTTTGGATAGTCGAAGCCAGATTGTGCCACAGAACTGTGTTCGAACTTGTACTTGCAACCAGAACACGGAACCAAGTATGTTTCAATTTGTGTGTACCACATGACTACATGTGAATTACACAGAGTTGGCATGTTTTTCGCCAAAAACCAGAACAGTGTGTTTGTTTTATGCAACAGAACATTGTTATTGTCCCTTGGCTCACACAACATGCAACACTTGTGAAAAACACACCTCCTATAAAATTGCACATGTTTCGACTATTACGGACACGCTTAGTTTGTGCTATTGGCATTTTTGGCCCTTGGGGTTTGTGTACTCAATACACATACTACTAGCCAGTGTCGCGTGTTCTCTCAATACCTTGGCCTCTCATTCAGGAGTCGGTGTGAAACATCGCTATTAAGTCTATCTGGTGCGACCATATCAAGAAGGGAAGTCATCATTAGTACACCGGTACGTCAGTTATGCTACTCTGCCACGCAACCATCACCAGACACGAGTGGAGTAAGGAGACTGCGAGGGTCGCACAGTTTCTATGCATGCCCGAACCGTTGACATCCGGGTTGCAAGGCAGATGACTTATCCCTTCCATCACCGCTCGGATCTACAGTGACTTGTCGCTTGTCTCTCCGACAAAAAGTGGCGCTCTTTAGGGTTGTCTACTTTCTACATTTTGTTCAGTTTTATTGTGGATTCTTCAAAGTTTCGTTGCAGAATCCCGAGATGCAGGCGTTAAGGTGCAGTCTGGTGGAAAATCAGCTGATGTTGTGTATGGAGATGATAATGTCCTACTGTTTAACGATGTGAGGGAGGCCCAGTCAGCCCTGGTTAACCTTACTAGAGTGGTCAAACGGTTTGGCATACGCTTCGCATCTTCAAAGAGTTGTTGCTAGACCATCAGCCAGTGGATGGTCACATGACCGTTGATAGCGAGGAACTCGATGTAGTTGATCAATTTACTTAGGTGACAGTCGCATCAGCAGCAATGGGTTCGTGGTCGTTAAAGTTATTTCTCTTACTGCAAGACCTAGTACTGCCTTCATGAATTTGCGACATATGTGTCGTCAGAAGTAGATTTATTTCGGTCTAAAAAAACCATGTGTGTAAGACGACAGTGAGGGTCGTCCTACTCTATGCCAGTGAGACAGCTTGACCCCTTCGATCTGACATTGTTGCCTGCGAAGCATTTCTGGTGTCGAATGGTATCAGCGTGTCCGTAACAATGATGCGCGTAGGCGAGCACTAAGCAGCAATAATCAGATAAGCTCCTTAAAACAACAAACGATGTTAAGTGGGGTGCGTTGTTCTGGGCAAGTGCTACGTGTTCCCAATCACTACGTACCGAGGGCAATGCACTGTTTACCGGATTCAGGATAACGCCAGGCTCGAGGTGGGTGGAAGTTGAGTTAGTAAAGGGAAATGAAGTTATTATATACAAAACTGAGTGCCGTTGGTTCGTCTCGCATTTCAGGCTGGGGTCCACATGACCCGCTTTGTGACAAGCTCGAGACGTAACAGGATATGGCTTACAGTCGGTACCAGTGGAGTGTTTGCCCTCGTATTGTAGCCGGACTGCTTGTTTAATGTGTGTTTGGTGATGAGTTATCTGCGGGATACTAACTGATTATGACACGGGGTAGTGAAAGCCGCAAGGAAGCTGTCTCGTCGATGCCACCTTACCTTTACATGATTGCCACCTGTTTGTGATGGCATGCTGTTGACAATGTGTAGGCATCTTGATCCACCTCCTCTGCCGTCTATCATACTTCATTCCTTAGATCGCTGTGGTTTTGCGACAACGAAGCGCCAGTTCAAATGGCTGATGTACTGCTACTGCTAATGATGAAGATGAAACCATATCGGGTTCGGCGAAGTCACGGGGCTAATGGCGCTCATACATTCCTCCGCTGAGTTTCAACTCTTTACCATTGCACCCGGTCATGCTAATTCTTTACTATTTGTTCTGAATTATTAGCATTACTTTGGCGGCGTGAGTCAAAGTGGTTGGATTCACTGCAGCTCGGTAACGGATCACAGGTGATCAACAGAGATGAACTACGTCCAGCACGGAAGTCATTTCAGGAGTAGATGAGACTCGCATGAGCAACCAATTTGAGCCCTCATGTCCAAAGATACGATCACAATATCCGTACTTTGCACTGAAGTAAGAAATGAAAGACTCAGATAAGGCGTATTTCAATAGTATCCAAGCTGTGTTTGGTGGTGTATACTGAAACAAAGTAAAGACTATGGTTCTTCCTTAGATGTTTATTAACCTTGGCTGGTTGGATGAACGACCTCCTCGTGGTGTCAGCTGGGTGATTCGGATTTACCCCCTTCCAGCAAATAGTTCGGCGCAGTGTTTCAGGACGTGGTGGATTTTTGCCTGGCAAGCGTTCTCCCTATAAAAAGCCACAAAAGTCCGTGTAACAACACTGTGACGTGGCGGTTGTGACTCGCCACTAACCCATTGCTTATCCGGACAATCGCTTCAAGTCCACAGATAGCAAGCATCCACTTAACACTGGCAACATGTTCAAACACATTCAAGCAAAACGACAAGAAATATTTATCAATCCCATAAACAAAGCTAAACACGCCTACATGCAAACTTACATACATTCATATATAAACATATGCAACAATCCCATTGTTCCACATTGATCACATTTTGTACTCTTAACATGATCACGCCTACGCAGGTGTGCCTCGCTTAGTTGAGAATGCACAATTTATTTATTCATTTACTGACAGTGTTGAACTCGAGCTACACACAGCTATTCGTTGAGACTTGAATATTGTCCTCAGCTGTTCTGCCAAGCGAAACATAGATAAAACATTCGTCATCCGGAAATCCCAGAGGACACGAAGAGCATAGTCATCGTTAATAGCCTTAACATGGTAACCGAAAAATGATAGTAATAACCCGGCCTGTAGCACCAATGTTTAAAGCAACTCGATTCGAGCTTATAACTAGTGATATATCACTCCCATTACCGAATGTTTAGTGCAATTAGCCATATGCCTCGTCCTAATCCCATAAGAGTAAGTTAATTTCTAAATTGCCTGACACGCAGTACTGGTAGTTGCAAAATACGTGGAAACTGTTGCTCAGCGTCGCACAATGGATCATGAAGGCATTGATGTCATCAAACAGTGTTTACGGGTCAACTCAATGTAATGCACTGGAGGTAAGCGCCTATCCTCAGCAAAAGGTCAGTAAAAATTGTTAGTCCTGGACGTAGAATTCGTGTGCGCTGAAGTAAATATCACCTTTTACCACGAATGAAAGTGGGGAAACAACTAGATATGATCCAGTCAAACTGAGGGGACTGTAGTCATCAGCTGAAAAAAAGGTTGACGCAAATAGTGCTTTGTCCACGAAACACATGGTCGGAAAGGTAGTCGTTGATTTCCACAACAGCAGGACAAGAACAGGTCGTAAAATCATCGGAAGAACCCTACGTCGAGGTTTCATTGATGCGGATTAATAGAGTTTGGTGAGGGCGGGCTGAAGGCGTAACAAATCGCCCGTCTAGGAAAGAGAAGCAACGGTAGATTTCGAGTTATAAGGGTGACATTTGCTGAGGAAGCCAGTACGAAGTTGATATTATCTCAGTAGACTGAAAGGTTTAAAGCTCCACGCGTGTGCTGACCTGAAGCCGGCAAAGAGAGAGGAACTTAAGCCTGCGGTGATTGAATAACGGCGGCGCACGTAAGGTGGAGAAAGAAACTTCCACATAGTAAATTGTCGGGTAATTACGTTGCAGATGCTTCAAGCGTGCCCAGTGGTCCCTACTGTAGCCTGTGTGCGGCGTTTACTAATGTTTGCGCTCTGCTGAACAAACGTGACCAGCTGTGCTGCTTCGTAACTTCTCGGCAGCCAGACGTATTTGGCGTTACTGAAACATAGTTAAATTCCGACGTAGCCGCCCAAAAATTACAAATCAGTGACTACTCCTGCCCCCGCTGTGACAGACCATCAAATGACCGCAATGGCGTGCTGCTATACTTAAGGTATTCCTTGTGTGGGAGACGCGTGATCACCTACCAAAGTGCCGATGGTCTATGTGAGCATTAATGGTGACCGATTCATATCAGAAGCAGCGAACTACTCGTGGGTGTTGTTTATCACAATCCACTGAGCCGCTGTTTGGATTGGTTATCGCATATCCGCGACCACAGTTGCTGCTGATGGGCTACTTTAACTTACCTCGAGTGCATTGGCCATTATGAAGTCGAGATGCGGAGCGCGGAAGTGATGTTTGAAACTGAGGCCACACAGCACATCAAGTAGCTGACGCGCATAACCGCGCAAGCAACTCCTTCGTGCTTAGACTAGCTGTGAGCAATGTGTACATGACATCCAGGTTCTAGAGCCCCTGGGATTGAGAGACCACTTGATGATCATAGTCAGCCTGAAGCTGTTGCTGCCGTGTTATCTTTCAATTGAGCCAGCTTTAAACTACTGGAAAGTGGACCTTAATGGCCTCACGCAAACCGCCAGCCAGATGGACCTGTCGTTACCAAAGGACTCATCTGTTGAAGTCTGTTGAGTTATTATTAGAGGGAGTAAAATCGTTGTGCACCTGATTTGTGCCCATCAAGTATCGGAAAGTTGGACCAGTCAAGCCACATTGGTTCAGTAAGAAGTACACTAAAGTAGCTCGGTTGCTACGCAGACTGGAATAAATTCGTGTTGTCTGGCTCTGACGAAGATTACAAGAGACAGCGAAATCTCCACAACAATGCAGAAACGCAAAAGCACCGAAACTTCGAAGAGCAGCTTGTGGCCGCAGAAACAACGGCATCCAAGAGCATCTTTGCCTACGGGAAGTGACGCCTGAGGCCTGCAGGCAATGTGCCAGTGTTGGAGGGCTCAAATGGACAGCCCGTAACCTCGAGTACGGGTCTTGCGTCCGCAGTTGCGGCGCACTTTGTTTCCGTATTTGCAAATAAACAGGTATCTGTACCGAGTTCGATGAGTACGGCTCCAACCGAGCTTGACAGCCTGGATTGCAGCATTGCAGATGTACGGAAGCTGCTGGCCGGTCTTGACAGAATCAAGCCTGCTAAGCCTGATGGAATCCAAGTACTGATCGTCAAGTCCATATCGGCCATCATCTCGTCCTCCGTGACTGAGCTATTCAACAGGTCGCTGGTCACAGGTTTATTACAGAGCGAATGGTAACGCTCAGTCGGTGATCCGAGCAAAGTGAATAACTACCAATCGAGCTGTTTGACAGCTGTTTTGATTAAAACATTTAGGAAGATCGTAAAGGATCTTCTACGGCTTCCCGTGTCGAACAGCTTCGTGACGCCTGCACAGCACGGTTTCTTGAAAAGTCGCTCATGCATCATCAATCTGCTTGTGACGAGACACAAATAGTTGCAAGCACTGAACCAGGAGAAGTCGGTCGACGTCATTTACATTGATTTCAGGAAAGGTGGATCACGAGGTCCATTCCCACAGGATGAGGTCGTGCAGAGTTGGTGGCTCGCTGCACCAATGGGTCAGAAATTTTCTTGGTGGTCGAAAGTGGAGGGTCCATGTCGACAACCATCTGACCGACAGGTATCACTCGATCAGTAACGTGCCCCAAGGACCTGTGCGGGGGTCCGCTCTGTTTCTGATCCATATAAAGGATGTGCCACAGCTTCTGCGTTCGCCTTGTGCGTTGTTTGCAGATGATTTGAAGGTGTGGAGAGCAATCAATGAAGCGGATGACTGTGACCTGCTTCAATGTGACCTTAACCGCCATTCTAGATGGTCTGCAGTGGTCAACCTCATGACAAACCCGGTCAACTCGCTACACAAGAGCCTGGGTAAAGGTGAACACGGTCGAAGCTACACTGTGGCTGGTCAACCGTTGCATCCTACGGCTTTAGTGAAAGGCCTCGGCGTACTCTCGCGCTGCGACCTGAAGTTCATGTACAACATGAGTAGGCTTTACCAAAACGGAAGTCGTATGTTTTGAGCGATCAAGCACCGCTTAAGCACTTGGACTGAAGAGATTGCCACTCGCCTCTTCGTCTCAATCATCCGACTACTGCTAGAGTACGGCTCACCTGCATACTGTCCTATCACCCGGGACGAGGTACAGCATGTGGGCACCAGGAGCAGTTTACTTTGTGCGGTGTGCTTTACGAAGACCGGTGCAAGAGGCTAGGACATTACAACTTGTCTTATCGTCGATTGCGAGTAGACCACAGCATGAAGTACCGTATAGCACATCTTGATGATTACAGCATGCTGAGACCGCTGCTCCATATGCGCACAACAAGCAGCACGCGACGACACCGGTACAAGCTTGTAGTACTGGATTGGAAGCGGGTCGCTCACCAACTCGACTCAAATCACAAACCTGCTGTTCTCGAGGTATGAATCGTTGCAAGCGCTAAGCCAAGGGAGATCGGTTGACATCATTTACATCGACTTCAGTAAAACCTTTGACAAGGTGAACCCTGAGATCTCGCTTCGGAAGCTGAAGATGTGCGGTGTTGGTGGCTCACTGCACCAATGGATTAGTGAATCCCTCATTAGTCGGAGGTGGGGGATTCAGGCGGACAACCACTTGACTGAGTGGCATCTCTTGACCAGTGGCGTCCCGCAGGGCACAGTCCTTAGGCCTATTTTGTTCCTGATCCACATCAACGATTTGTCTCAGCTTCTCAATTCACCTTGCGCGTTATTTGCAGATGACATTAAGGTATGGAGGGTAACTGAGGCACCCGACGACTGTGACCTGCTTCAGCGTGACCTTGACAGCATCTCCACGTGGCCAGCAAAAGGCAACATTCCGAGCAACCCAGTAGAATTGGTATTTATGAGCCTGGGAAAGGTTGGTAAGAGCCGAGTCTACAATCTGACCGATCAACAGTTACACCCATCGCCATCCGTAAAAGATCTAGGCGTACTCTTATGCTGCGATGTGAAATCCATTGAAAACACGAACAGGTTTTACCGAAACGGAATGCGCATGCTGTGGGCGTTCAAACGTAAATTTTGCACTTGATCCGAAGAGGTTGCCACCCATCTCTTCTCTTCTACCATCAGATCAATGCTAGAGTACAGGTCACCCACCTACTATCAGCTCACCCGGGGCGAAGTGCAAAGTATTGAGTGGGTACAGCATGTTGCCACAAGCCTCATCCACGGTTTACGAGGTGTGCCATGCGAAGACCGGGTTGTACACCCTGTCTATCATCGAATGCGGGTTGAGCACATCTTAACGCACCGGCTATTACATCTGGTTGATTAACCCATGCTGAGGCCGCTGCTTCATCTGCGCACACCAAGTAGCACACGAGAACACCAGTACCAGCTTGTCGTACCAACTGTGCTTCGAGCGGAGGTGGTGAATAATTGGAACAACTTACCTGTAGACATAGTCGAAGCAAAGTAGGTGTCGGAGTTTAGAAAACTCCTAGACTCGCACTTGGCCAACTTGGAAGTTTGAGAATAATCACCATCATAATAGGTAGATTTGCTTACAAGATAGTAGATGTAGCTACACAGAGGCATCTCTACTCGCCGCATTTTTTCAGTATTCAGGATTTGGTGACCAAATTCAAGAATTTATTGACAAACACTTTGCCGATATGAAATATCGGGAAGTGGTTAGTATACTTGAGGGGTTCTAGAAGCGGTTATATATATATATATATATATATATATATATATATATATATATATATATATATATATATATAAACTTTTCTTGCTGCTTCCATCCATTAGTCAGTAAGAAGTCCATGGCTAGAAGAAGCAAGTTGTGAAGTATCCGATCATCTTGATTTCCTAGAGCCTTATACGGCGGAAGGGACAATGTCAATTCCGGTTAACCTAAGCAAACACCGTGCGTTGACTGGAGCAAGCGCCTCCTAAATCCAACTGGCCTAGTCGGGATGATAGACGAGTCTCCTGATACGTGTATGCAACGCTAGCACTGCGATCACTGGAGCTTCTAACGTAAATCAAGTCTGTGACCGAAGCCTACAGCTCCATTTGCGGTGATGCTTACATTCAATGATGCCAACCAGGTTATCTCCTATCGTGTACAGCAAAATAAATCATAGGGATATTAGTAGTAAAGATCGCAGACTTAAAAGAAGATAAAGTCCACCTGAGAACATATATCGACTCCAAGAAATGAGTTCATCCACAGATTTTGGTATATTTTTCGACAACGATGTATCTAAATATTGCGACTGGGTAACAAGCTACATAAACTTCGGATTTGATACCTGCTTTCCACTGGAAACCATTTTCATCCGTGAGGATCGGTTTTCCTTTCCATACCTAAAGCGCTTGTGTAGACTCAAAGAAAAAGCGTTCAAAAGGAAACATCACGCTGCGGTGAAATCTTTTTCTGTTTCTATCAAAATTGAGTTGCGTCATCTAAACTACCTATATATTCAGACCATACGGGGAAATAGTAGCTGCCAGGATGTCTGGCGTATGCTAAAAATAACAGTGAAATCTCTAACCGAGTGTTAAATAAAGAGGTAGAAATGGAAGAACTGAAACGATACTACTGTTGTTTCAATGTTAACCCCACCTCTCCCTCTCCTTTCACACGATTGGAACGGCCCACAATTTCCTTACCTGCTATTGACAGAACTACAGTGCGCAATAAACTACTACAGCAAAACTCCAAGAAAGTAAGTGGCCCGGACCTACTATCAACTGTTGTCCTCAAAGTGTGTACCGATTCTTTGGCCTAATCTCTTGCTGATCTATACACGTTGTGTATGAAAGAGTTTAATGTTGCTGACGGTTAGAGAAGAGCCAGAAGTACGGCGGTGCTAATGAAAGGCTCAGATAAATACCGACTCATTGCCTGTGCCTCGGTAAATTTGAAGAGATTCGGGACTATTCTTGAAAAGTTGCTGAACCAGACTCATCCAGATGATCCGCTACAGTATGCACATCGTAGTTTGAGGTCTACTCAAGACGCATTCAGTGCTGTCGTCACTAGACCACAAAGTCAAATCCGTACGCGCGTTTTCTCTATTACAGTAATGCTTTCGGCAGTGTAAACCGTGAGCTACTTTTCAGAAAATTGCACGATGCCGGAAAGAAACTTTCTACTGTCCACCATTTGAGAGACTACTTTACTGGGCGTGCCCTGTTTATTCGCCGCTCATCAGAGACACAAGAGTTCTTCAAGGGGCCATACCATCTCCATAACTCTTTTCCACCTAAATCCCCTCTTTCCCTGCCCCTGCCGATGCGGTATTGCTGAAATATGCAGACAAGATAGCCTTGGGTATGCAACAATCGACCGCAGCCTCACCAACTATATTACAAGTCTGTCTAGACCGCGTAGTATTATGGTCCAGAGCTAACTTTGTATCGCAGAATGCACAAAATGCAATAACGTCATTTTCTCACTACATAAAGACCACGTTTATCAGCAACTTCTCATGCACCACCCCGAACTTCACATAGATGGCGAGAATTTGTACTCCAGAGTGTCAGTGAAGTACCAGGGTGTAACACTCAGTCGTGATCCTTCCTTGTCACTCCAGGTTAGTGATGTTTTTACAAAGGTGAGGAGGCTTTCATTCTATGCCCTCCGTTTGCGATCCTCCTCTATCTCCCGCCACTTAATTCTGAGATTTATCACTGCATGTGTTATACCGCTTTGGATCTATTGCTCCACTGCGATATTTCAGGGTTTCCTAAGGAAGCACTACAAAATCCTAGGTAGGTCACTGACGCAATTAGCTCGCCGTAGTGGAATTCCCAAGCCGACATTTGTTGAGATGTTTGCGTCCATTCACATCAATTTACGCATAAGGAGGGCTTCGATAATACGCACTGATACAAGTCACCCAATTCATGGTGCACTGTCTGAGTGCGTATGTTGCGGGCCCGTCAAAACCCCCCACAAAAACGCGCCAGAAACCCCGGCAGAATGGCTGTGGGAAGCGGGGTCCAATTCCTCCCCACAACGTAGCAGTGATCAGCCACTCCGAAACGCGGCCCAACTACGCACCTTTTGGCAATGGCCGTTTACAAAATACCACCCCGTCATGGTAGAAACTTTCCCTTACTTAATGACTCATAGCATTGGCTGTGATTCGCTCTTTGTTGGTCGTAAAAGAGCCTACAGAGGACCGCCTTTCTTTCTTTCCTCTTCGCCTTACTTGGGAGTCGGTCGGGTCACGTGATTGCGTGTGAGTCGTTAGATAGCCAGCCTTCGCGTCTAAGTCATTAGCGCGTGTCTATCGTAACCCCCCTCTCGTGTGCGTTCGTTCCGAGAGCTCAGCGTCTATCCAAACACGTGCGGCTAGGATCGTTCACACGCGCGCTCAATTTACCGTCTCATCGGCTAAGCTAACGTCATCAGGTCAGCGCAACTCCGTTCGATTGGCCAGCGTTACAAGCCGTTATCGTAGGCGTGCTCCAACCGTGCCAGTGACAATCTTATCAGGCAATTACGCAATCAGAACAGAGGCGGCGTTCCCTCAATCTATAACAGTGGCGACAGAGTTGATGAACCATGCCTGAAGAATATGCCGATTTAAAACTGATACTGCAGCAACAACTTAAGTTGATGTCCGTTTTAACCGAAAAGCACTCCAGTTCTTCCCTCCACGCAGGTCCAAGCGCTAATTCTCAGTCAGTGGACCATGTGGTTAGCAGCATCAGCGAATTCCTCTACGAAGCCAAGGCCGGGATAACGTTCGAATCTTGGTACAAGCGGTACGAGGACCTGTTCACCGTTGACTTGGCTTGCCAGGACGACGCGTGGAAGGTCCGCCTGCTTCATCGCAAACTTGGTACGCTCGAACATCAGCGCTATACCAACTTCATCTTACCGAGGAACACACGCGACGTTACCTTTGACGAGACGGTCCGAACGTTGCCACAGATTTTTGGCGAGCAGTCCTCTCTGTTCAATGCTCGTTATCAGTGTCTGCAGCTGGCTAAACGTGATGCCGACGACTTCATCACGTACGCGGGCATGGTCAACCGTGAATGCTAACGTTTTCAACTTGGTTCGCTCACCGAGGACCAATTCAAAGGCCTGGTCTTCGTCTCTGGCCTCCAGTCTCCACACGATGCCGATATCCGGACGCGCCTCCTGTCCAAGCTACAAATGGATAGCTCAGTCACACTCCAAAACCTGGCCGAGGAGTGTCAAACGCTGCTCAAATTGAAGCACGGTTCTGCAACGATCCAGAAAGCCGCCGCACCTGGTATGGTCCAGGCAGTCACAGCACCGAGGGCGCAATCGTCCGCGCGCCCCACCCAGTCCGACCGAGCGAAGTCCCCACCCTACGCATGCGAATTCTGTGGTGCGTGGCATTTCCACCGCGACTGCAAGTTCCGCCAGCATCGTTGTCAACGTTGTGGCAGGGTGGGGCACCGGGATGGTTACTGCCATCCTCCATCTCCCAAGGGGGCCAAAACTGGACTGGCCCCCACTCGCGATCCAAAGAAGAGGTCCCGACCCAGACGCACACCCAAAACTGGTCCGGTTGGCAGCTCCCTGAGCCTGCTGGCCCCGGTCAAAATCAACGCTGCGGATCGGAGAAAGTTCGTCGACGTCTTGATCAATGGTCAGTCGGTGCGATTGCAGTTGGACACTGCGTCGGACATCACGATCATCTCCGAGAATCTCTTGCGATCCCTTGGCAAGCCACCGTACGAACCAACCTTCCAATCTGCCACCAGCGCCTGTGGTGGTCGCGTGCAGCTAACTGGGCAGCTGCACTGCTCCGTCTCCTTCCGGGGTGCCACGTTCAACGCGATCTGCTACATCACAAAGGCGAAGCTCAACATGCTTGGTCTCGACTGGCTCGAAACCCTTGGCTTGGCCGATCTTCCTCCTCGGGCCATCTGTGACGTGGTACATTCTCCGATAGTACCAAACGACCGAACCGACGACAAAGCCAGTTAATCGGCCCCAGTGTTCAAGGATTGTCAACAAGCCTCAAAGATGCCACCATACCAATCACCAGTTCCTTGGCATCCGCCAGCAAAACCGTGTTCTCGAGTGCACATCGATTACGCTGGTCCCATCGATGGCATTTTCTATCTGGTCGTGGTCGACACCCATTCCAAATGACCAGAAGTGATCGCCGTCAACTCACCAACCGCATCCGCCACTCTGGCTTGTCTCCAACGAATCTTCAGTCAACATGGCCTTCCCGAGGTCTTGGTGTCCGACAATGGTACCCAGTTTACCTCTTCTATCTTCGAAGACTTTTGTCGCCGACACTGCATCGAACACCTCCGCTCACCGCCTTACCATCCCCAATCCAATGGTCAAGCGGAGCGATTTGTCGACACCTTCAAGAGGGCGCTTTTGAAATCTCGCGGGGAGGGGACCGTGGATGAGTGTCTTCAAGCCTTCCTGCTCTCGTACCGGTCCACACCGAATCCAGCTACGCCAGGATGCCAGTCACCAGCTGAAGCATTGATGGGCCGCAAGCTACGCACCACCAACGAAGCGCTCATTCCGACTGAGAAGCCACCTAGTCACTCTGGTGCCTGCACCAAGCATAAAGAATTCGTCGTTGGAGCCCCGGTCTACGCTCGCGATTACCGAGCAGGTCATCCTCGCTGGATCAAAGCAACAGTGACGGCCAGGCGAGGTGACATGCTGCATGATGTCTCCGTGGGTGATGACACCTGGGTTCGCCATCGCAATCAACTTCGTCCGCGCCACGGAGAAACCTCCACGCCAGCCAGCTATCCCGTGCGCCTGCCGCTGCACATCCTGCTGGATACCTTTGGATTGGCCACACAACGAGAGACCACGGTCGAAGCCGCTCAATCGCCGCCGCGTCTGGAGAACCTGCCTTGCCGACGAACAGGAAGAATCCGGAGGTCGCCGAAATCCCTCCAGGTCAATCCTCGCCAGAAGCGGTACGCTTTCTCTTCAAAGGGAGGTGTTGCGGGCCCGTCAAAAATCCCCGCAAAAACGCGCCAGAAACCCCGGCAGAATGGCTGTGGGAAGCGGGGTCCAATTCCTCCCCACAACGTAGCAGTGATCAGCCACTCCGAAACGCGGCCCAATTGCGCACCTTTTGACAATGGTCTTTTACAAACTGCCACGTCGCCATGGTAGAAATTTTCCCATAGCATTGGCTGGGATTCGCTCTTTGTTGGTCGTAAAAGAGCCTACAGAGGACCGCCTGTGTTTCTTTCCTCTTCGCCTTACTTGGGAGTCGGCCGGGTCACGTGATTTTGTGTGAGCCGTTAGCTGGCCAGCCTTCGCGTCTAAGTCACTAGTACGCATCTACCGTAACCCCCTCGCGTGGGCGTCCGTTCCCAGGGCTCAGCGTCTACCCGAATACTTGCGGCTAGGATCGTTCTCACGCTCGCTCAATTTCCGTCTCACCGGCTAAGCTAACGTCATCAGGTCAGCGAAACTCTGTTCGATTGGCCAATGTTACAAGCCGTTATCGTAGGCGTGCTCCAACCGTGCCAGTGACAATCTTATCAGGCGTTACGCAATCATAACAGAGGCGGCGTTCCCTCATCTATAACACTGTAACAACATCCTCAATCAGACAAAAGTATAGATCCACTTTATCCCGCACAAGCTTACTACTCATCCGTTATTCCATATCAAGCAAGTTTTTTTGCGAATAGACATCAGTTGCTCTGGGGCTTAAAAACAATTTTGCACCGTAACCATATTGCTGCTTTTGCCACTTTTTATTCTACTTGTGTATTTACTGCGTTATTTCTTTTACTATGCTTAAAGCGTGTATGTGACTGCTAACTATCCACCCTCATGAGTGTATAAAACACATTCGCGAATTGAAAATTGAATTCAATTGAGCACTTTTGACATTAAAGCAAAGTATTAGTTAGTGCAGTGGGTTGCGCGGCACAGACTGACACTTTTCGGGTTACATGGGTATCAACGGCTAAAAGCACACCGAGTTAACTAGTTCCTATAGTTACAAACACTAATCTAGACGGAAGCCTGGGTTGAACACGTCTAAAAGCACGCAAAAAGAGAATCTCGTGACTGCAAGAGGTCCGCTTCTTCCAAGTCAAGTGGCTTCCGGGGAAAATGATGTCTAACATTCCCCCTTAAGCTTCAAAACATAACATGACAGTAACTTTTATTTTGAGTGATTCATTTTCAGCTTTTCTTTGGTACGTTCCTACGACATTTCGCAAATAAATCGTCCAATTCGTCGTAACAATCCTTACCTACAAACCAGCACACACACCATATACGTCAGCTAGAGGTGGGAAACACCTCAGCTACTGTGCCGAAAGACCTAAAAGAAAATAAGGGAACAAAATGCAACAGGTGCAAGCCAGCCGAGCTACCGGTAACGGATGGGTATCGTTCCGGTAAGCTACTAGCTGGCTACGAAGCCGCAGAAAATATAATGCATTATGCAAAATTATAAAATGCTAAATAAGGAGATTGTGATTGCAGCGGGAGGCTAAGAGGGATGGGGTGGGACAAAGAAACTCACAGCACGAAAACCAGTGAGGTCGGCTCCTAGCCATATCAACAAGTGTATCCAGCCAAACGTGTTCACCGTCTTTCGGACCCCAACCAGGGAGCCAAGACGCTCCAACCGAGGCCAGCTCAGAAGTGAGGGCCTTCATTCCTCTCGACAAAGTCATCGATTGGCCACCTCTCCTCTTCTTCCATCCACACCCCCGGCTCGAAAATAACGCACGTCGCGGCAGTCGGGGATCTGACATGCGTAACATGTGGCCAAGATATCGGAGCCTGGTGCGGGTAATAACGCTGCTGAGTGGTTCATTTCCTTATCATGTGCCGTAAACAAGGCGTCGAACAAGCTCGTTGCTAACTCGGTGTTCCCACCAGATGTGAGCTAAATTACGAAGGCACCGGTGGTCGAATGTAACTAGCCTCTTCATGTCCGTTGATCTAAGGGGCCAGGTTTCACAACCGTACAGTAGGCTCGAACGTACCGATGCATTGTACACTCTGCCCTTCAGGGCGAGAGTGATGTCGCGCCGGCGCCATAAGTGGCAAAGGTTAGCAAAAGCCCCTCGAGCTTTTGCTATACGATTCGTGATCTCATCCTCAATCCCACGAGCGCTGATACAACTTCCCAGGTAGTTGCATTTTTGAACGACTTCTAGCTGATCCCCACCAACGGTCAGCGCAGGAGGCGGTCCAGGCCAATCTTGGAGGAACGCTTTGCACTTCGATGGTACAAAGCAAAGACCGAAGCGGCTGACAGCCAGTGCTAATCTGTCCAGTGCCGCTTGGCACGTCTGTCCTGTCCTGTGAACGCGATTTCAAAGACTTTGTCAATAGCAAAGTTGAAGAGGAAATGGGACAGTGGGCATCCTTGACTCACACGGCTGGAGATATTAAAAGGCAACGACAGCTTGCCGTAAACCCTCACTCTGCCTGAGCTACGCGCGTATAATGATCGGATAATATTCACATATTTCTCAGGTACACGTTCCCTGAGTAGACAGTCCCAAAGTGCACGGCTATTCACAGAATCGAATGCACGTTGGATATCGAGGAACACGACAACGGTGGGCCGCCAATATATGTGGCGGTGCCCTAATAACTGACGCAGGGTGAAGATGTGGTCAATGCAGCCACGACCTCGACGAAACCTGGCTTGCTCTTCACGAATATGGCTTTCACAAGTGCCAGTCAGTCTGTGAAGGACCACAGAGGCAAGCAAGTTGGTGGCTAGGGAGATCAGATTGGTTCCTCTATAGTTGCCGCACTCCGATCGTGAGTCTCCCTTGAAAATTGGGACTATGACGGAGCGGCTCCAGTCGGTTGAGACAGTTTCCTGCTCCCCCAGTTTCACTAGTAACTCATATAAAACATCCACAGGACCATGTCCCCCAAAATTTGAAGAGGGCTGGACGTAGATCATATGGTCCCGCGGCTTTATTCAACTTCAAAAGTCCGATCTCACGTTCCACTTCTGAGCGAGATTATGGATCCCAAGGGATAGCGCACGGAGCGGGGCAATCAGTGGCCGGCGAGAATTCCAACAATTCCGACCGCTTAAATTACCTTTTAAAGTGCTCAGCCCAACGCTCCAAGCGTTTTCACAAGTTGTGGATAGGTTGTCCACTATCGTCACGCATACTTTCACTAACACCAGGTCTTCTGCTGCCCGTTTCCAGTATCACACGGAATAACTTACGATGGTTAGCAACGGCAGCGGCCATTTCCATCTCTGATGCACGATGAGACTACCAGGACTCGCAGTCTCTCTTCAGGCTAGCACGGAGCTTTGCAAGGAGTCCTTAGCGAGTTTCTTTGTGTTCGCTTCCAGCCGGAATATGCCGCCGAGCATCGATAAGTTCCAGAGACCGCGAAGAGACCCGATGTCCATGTTGGCGACTAGACTTACCACATGAGGATTCGCCTGCTGCTAGTAAGGACTGGTGAATATGAGACCAGTGAGCTTCAACTGCATCCAGTGAGCGCTTACTCAACTCGTACGACAGCGTACATTGACAGGCTTTCAGAACAGCTGGTTTCGCCAGTTGGCTGGTGTCAATGCGCTCACAACGTCGTCTTGGGCGTCCGCCAAAACGTATCCGCAGGTCAGCACACACCAGTGCATGGTTGGTGTCCACACCTGTGCTCCAAATCGAGCGACAGTTCTGGACGCAGCCTCTCTATCGGTAACTTATCGCAACATGATCGATTTGTTTCCATAGCTGGTGGGTGCCAAGTCACCCTCCAGCGGGTGCTGTGGTGGAAATAAGTCCTCGCAACAAATAAGCGAGCATCTTCACACAAATGAAGTAACCGCTCACCGTTATCATTACGGAAACCTACACCATGTTGGCAGCCAGATGTAGTTCATCATTGGATAATATTCCAATTTGAGCGTTCAGATCCCCAGCAGGCACAACAGTGTCCGAGCTTCTTCTGTGGCGTAGGAGCTCGTTCAATTAGCGATAGAAGTCGTCTTTTACCGAGTGATCTCTAGAGTTTGTGGATGCATAGGCAGCGATAACGAATCGACACCTGTTAGTCCCGTGTGACTTCGAAGCTTTGAACGAGCCAGCCAATCGGACCGCATACAACCGGCTACTGATTGCAATCCAGTCAACCAGAGTAGCTTCAGCCCGGGGACTCAGGGCAATAGCAACACCGGCTTGGCCGGTGCTCGAAGCTGCATCCTCACCGGATAGGCACAATGAGAAAGTGCTGCTGGTGTCATTGGAAGGAAATCGCAAAGTGAGCACGGAACTGGAGTCATTCAGCCAAGTCTCAGATAAGCAGCAGATATCGATCGAGAGGATCTCTAATGATCGGGCAAGTGCTGCCTGTTGATCGATCTGTAGCAATGTGCATACATTGAGACATGCCAAGCTGAAGAATGATCGAGGGCTTCGAAGGGCCGCTTGGTTGGACATGGGTTTGTCGAGAGGACAGGAATGACGCTCCCCGTTTACATGTGAGTTAAAAGTAGAAGGTAAAAGCCAAGCAAGACAATGTGGAGGATGACCAAGAATTAGGAGATTGAAAATGGGGGATAAAAGTGACGCTGGAACGGGACGGTAGGAGAGGAAAAGCGTAAGAAGAGGGACAAGATGGGAAGGTCTGAGCAGTAGCATCCAAACCCTTATCCAGCATGCTCGATGCAGTAAGGCACCGTTGATTATCCTCTGTGGTGGACAGAGCATCAAGAAGCTGTTTGAAGGGAAACTCATGGTATCGCTTGGGCAGGATACTGTCAGGTTGCCCAGGCCTAGACAGGAGAACGATTAGGGTTCTCAACCAAAGCCTTTGGTTCAAAAACTTGACCGCAAGGCAGCGGGTTTGGCTACAAGGAGTCCGTTTTAAGGAATGGGCACCTCATTTCAACCCCCAACCTGGAGGACCATGAGGCTGAGTTTGTCTGGCCTCTAACGATTGACCAATCTGGTATGAGTGGCACTGAAGGTGCAAAAAAAAGCACCACCCAGCGTAGCTCAATGGATCGCTGAGGCACACAAACCATCGCACCACGGTAAGGTCCAGCCTCATTGCGATGGTTACAAACCAGTAGGGAGGCCGAACATCAAACGGTCGCGGGGATTCGCATTCTGCCTTTCAATTGGGTAGGTAAGAAATTAAAAACACTGCAAGTAACCCTCGGTACCATCGGTTTGGTTCTCCCGAGCAATTTTCAATTAATTGTACACCCTATTTAGTAACGTTAGACTGCTAGAAGGAAACAGCCTCCTTGTGTCGCGTTACGCGTAACAGTTAAAATCTGTAAAGGAGCAAACAAGCAAAAAATGTGAATACCTTTTGAATTTTCTAAAATTATCTGCATAATGGTGGCCTTGTCCAGACCTTGCATCCCTGCTTTGTTGGTACTGTACCTTCCACAACCTGCCACATCAACTGGCACACTCGTGTCGGTGTCCAATGAGGACGGATGTTGAGACATATTGCAGGATTGTCTACAAGGAAAAGGGATGCCAAGTGACGATCAGAAGTGTTAACCATTGGAGACAATCTGTGAAACAAAGGCACGCTGATGTGGAACAAGGAGAGCAGAGTGTGAGTAAGTACGACGAATTGTGCCGACGGTGAGCGGGCAACATTTCAAGTGAGTCAATGGAATGTAGACGACCGTCCACCAATCGTGAAAGTGATAAATGAGTCACTGGATACAAGACACGGAGGAAGCGGCCGAAAGTCGATAGGATACAAACATAGAGTCATATTGGTACAAGCAAACTAAATTGCCCAGTCAAGAATGAATGGTAATCATAGGTAGTGGACAAAACATTAAAGTAACCAACAAAACGGAACTACAATGGAGCAATGGTTTATGACGGATACAAAAGCGAATGCTTGACATGTCCCGTAGGATGGTGAGAGTAAAAATGGAAATAAAAAACCTTATCAGTAAAAGAACGTGTGAAATACATGACTCACCAAAGGGTTTGGAGTAGCACAGGCTATATCACGTAGTGTAAGTGTGTCAGAGTATCGTGAATGTATTTTTTGAAAAGGGGTAAAGTAGGAGCATTAATTACACGTTTCGGGATGGCGTTCCAAGGTTGTTACACTCGGAGGGAGAAGTTTCGTCGACATTCCTATCGGCTGCATTGCGTGACCAGCTTAAACTGATGATCCCTTAGAGATGGGTTTTGATTGAGTTTCAAAAGAGTATGGCATGTGTGGTTGGGGTTTCTCAGGAGCTAATACACCAGTATGAGATTGACTCTTAGACGCCTGTGACGTCCGCTGCATATTTTGAGGGCTTTCAGTCTGAGTGGGTAGAGAAGGCGGGACAAACCTTTAACGTTCCTTATCGCCCTGCGTTGTGCGGTATCGAGCGTGGTGAGGTGCTGCTTCTGTCAAGGTTGCCACGCTTGAATAACGTCTTCCGTGTGCGGCCTCACGTACGCGCCAAGCATTTACGAAAAGATTGAGGCGTCAAATTTCCTGAAAGCTCTACGAAGAAGTGTTGGTTTGTTTTCTTTGAGGCCTTTTCAGTCTGACTTAAACACCCAAGGTCCTCTTGCACATGCACGCCAAGGTCGCACTCATGAGAAGCTCGCTGTAGAGTTTCTGGTCCTAGGCAGTAATTGTGAGTATTCTGATGGCGACTGTTCAGAATGTTGCACTTTGTTGTGAAATGCAGCATGTCCTTGATGGATCATGTGTACGCTTTCTCCAGGTCATCTAGTAGGGCTGTGAAACTCCACTGAGGCGATAGCACGCCATATCATCAGATCACCTACAAATAGCAGAAATTTTGAAGATAATAGAGTTGCGAAATCATGTATGAAAACCAGTGATAGGCGTGACCCGAGTACCGAGCACTGAGGTACGCCGCACTGAACTTCGGTTGGTTCAGACAGGATGCTGCGAACCCTCACATTCAGGGGACGTTGAACGAGAAAGTCGCTTAACCATCCATAAACGGGATCGTCGACAGCATAATTCTGAAGTTTGTGCAGTAGAATGCCTTTGAGAAGTCCAGATAGGCTGCATCCACTCCTACATCGGCGTCCACACATTGCGTCCAACTTGCGCGAGCTATCAACAGATTCGTGATGAAGAACCGATTTCGGCAAAATCCGTGCTGATCCGGAACGAGGACCTTGTTATTCTCTAGGTACTCCATAAGCGCCTCAGATACGATGGGCTCCATGATCTTGGAGATAACCGGAAGAAGTGCAATCGGACGATAATTCGCCGGTTCTGCAGGGCTACCACTTTTGTAGATTGGAGTGATGATCCCGTGATTCCACATCTTGGGGTTGTGCACCTCATTAAGACATCGCTGAATGTTGCTAATGTTTCCGCTAAGCTCATGGCGGCCACTTTCAATGCCTTCGGGCGAATACCGTCCACATCCGGGGAGCTGTATTCGCGCAAGGACATCAGCCGCTTCAATACAGCTGCGGTTGTGAATGATATGTGGTTAAGACCTGATGGCGGCATTAGCTACGTAGTCATGGTGTAGGATGGTTGCACACAGGAAGGTAAGGCCAAATTGTAGTCCAAGTCCCTTGACTGCCTCTTGTGCCGTTTGTGCTAACTCGCATGCTGTGTACAGAGCCGGAATCCCGAGTTTAACGCGGCAAGGTTTGTTTATGTGTCTGTATATCAACTTTAGGTTGGGGGAAAACTTTATCACAAGATCTTGTTGATACTTTACTTTATCCTCCCGGACGAGTTTGATACAGTGGTTACTGTGTGTGTTGTATAGACGCTCCAACTATCCTCGCTCGGAGAGGCTATGTGGGCGTGCCATGCCAAGTCCCTCACTGCCATGCATTTCCGGGTCCTGCTCCTTAGGAACGACTTCATCTTTTTGGGTCGGTGGATTTTGGTTTCTGTTGTGCCTGCCACGGGCCTGTTGAAACTATTGACCAATTCCCCGCAGGCCACTTCAGCGGACCGTGCAGTTAAGAAAGACAAGCTTGTCGACTAATGAGTTCGGACAAGTTATTATAGTTGGTTACAACGTAAGATTCCTCATTACTTTATGATACTCTACATAGCACAACTGTTGGAACACCAATGTCGCGTGATCGCTGCGGCCTAAAGGAGTGCACGTCGTTGCTACGTCGATCATGAGTTCCTCGTTGGTAAGAACGAGGTTCAAGATGGCCGATTTGTTTCCTGTCCTAAAACGCGTTGGAGTAGTGGCGTGGTAATACAGCAGAGACCCAGTGATTAGCTCTTGCAGACCCGCCTTGAATTATTCACCTAGTGGCCGGGGTTTCTAGGCCGTGCCGACTGAAGTCCCCTACCAGGAGAAAGTGACTGTAAGATTGTTCCAGTAGATTCTTCATAGCGGAAGATAGGGCCTGATTCATTTCTAAAGTGGACATTGGTGGGCGGTATACAATGACCCCTAGGTATCTATCGCTCTGCTTCAGGTGTAGGCAGCACCATAGGACGTCCACAGTCTGAATCCCAGGGTCGTTTACGCGCTCGATGAGAAGGTCGGAACGGTAGTACAGAATTACACCGCCTCCCTTTGTGGGTCTGTCGTTGCGCAGAAGTGACATACCAGGTAGTACAATCTCGGCGTAGGTAATCAAGTCGTTCAGCCCTGTCTCGGTTACAATGTCGAGGTCCCAATACATTAAGGTTTGACGAGATCGAAATTCTGCCAATTTACTGAGAAGCTCTTTGGCGTTCGTATACAAACAACTGAGAGCAACGGATGCCAGAAGTGTATTTTAACATACTTAGGTTTCCCGAGAATTTACGCCGACCCATGTGGGGCCGGCTGACAGTCGTCTTTTGGATATATTTCTTGTCAACACCTCGTGGCATTTCGATCTGTTGCATAGAGCACCCACTACCTAGTCCTTTAGAAGCGATTTGCAACGGATTGTCTGTTCCTTACTCTCCGGATAGCCGGGGACTTTTACTGCGTTCCTGTTCGAAAATGCAGACAGCGGGGCTAGCAGCAACTTCTCACTGGTTTTGTGATCCCTCATCCAATAGTGACTTGGCTTCGAACGCCTTCAGACGTATCTCTGATGGCAGCTTGGTGCGTAAATTGTGCTAACTTAGGATCAACCTTTCAACCATATGTGTGGAGTAGAGCATATTTCAACACCCTTGGACCACTTCCTTTATAGTTTGGTAGTATGAGTAACCTTAACGTTGAGTTGGTAATCACGTCATGGAGAGAGACAGTTTCAAGAATGCAGCGCCATTATTCCAAATCATGAGTTTGGGCCTGCAACTCGTCGGATGACTAGATTTCAGGGACACCATGGACAAATATCGATCTTTCGTCGGTTTGCTTGCGGTACTCTCCTGAGTATTTCTTCCTTTGCCGACGCGCACTCCAAGGGATGTCAGGAAATACACGAACGCCGCATGGCATATCACGAAGACGGTGAGCTGACAAGAGGATGGTCTCCGCTTCGTCACCCGACTGAAATACCACCTGAAGCAGCCTTGAGTCGCCATAGTGAACTGAATTTGGGTGGCGGACGATACGACAGAAGCTAGCCTGTTTGGTCTGGGTTCCCATACTTTGGCATATGCTTTTTCATTCTTTCGTCATCCAGGAGTGTCTTTAATAGAGTTTGCCGTTGACTCAAGCATGTTGGAGCAGATTATCTTCATCGAGTTGTGTCTCCTTAAAGTTCGTAATTTTTTATAAGATGTTGCCTCCTTTTACTGATGTTGTGGTAGGCGGTATTCGCAGAGGCGTATTGGTAGTGTCATCCCTAACACCCATTGGAGTAGTTGCAGATATACCCAATAAACTTGTCCCGGGTTTGGATGCAGCAACGACAGAGGCGTAAGTTGTCAGAGTTTCGGCAGTGCAAGTGTCATGTGAGACAGACATATCCCCGGGAGAAATTACTCTCTGCAAAATTGGGGTTATCGGGGTTGACAGACTCTGGCTGCTAGTTCTCGTGGTTAGGGTTCCTGGCTTTACATTGTTAACTACACACTGCTTTTGGATATTATGTTTCACGTTTGAACATATATTTTGGCAATGGGAATCGAGTTCCCATGCACAATAGCTGGCAGTTGGTTACATTTCTAAGCCAGCACGGCGATGCACCCTACTAGTAGGTTATTCATACACTGCACAGAACCAAATGGAGCCTGGTGTGCACTGTAATTATTTCTCTTTCGCTATATTTAAGTTCACACACCTGGGATGGTAGGTCTTACTGCACTCACTACATGTTACTCCAATTCGAAGTCGTAGGGCACGATTTCGAATCGCAAAAAACGTTTGTCTGCGGCAGTGTAGACCGTGTACACATGGCCTTCTTGGTTGCTGTGTTGCGAGACATTGCCGAGGCGTGAGTCACGTGCGCAGCTTGCGGGCGCCGAACGTGTTGTGATAGGCACACGATGTCGGTCGCAGTATTCTACGAGTGCGTCCACAGTTGCAAACAAAGCCGGCTGAGGTCGGTGCGCGAACTTTCTTGTGTGAGATGTGGCCGACTAGATAGCGATTAGATTGGACTTAGGCCTGGCAGACAGTTCTGATGCGTGTGGTCGGATTCACTCTAGTTTGACGGGTGTTAGGATGGTGGCTGCTAAAAGTGTTGAGGCTATCCGATACCTGTGGTAAAGGAATCGCTAGACAGCGCTAAGAGCACTCCCTTGAATGACGTTATAAATGATGGTAAGCACTGGAAACTAACGGTTGATGCGCGACTGGATAGCTGTGGAAATCCCGTTGAAATTGAAATAAAGGATGTAATGATGGTGTACGCTAGACAATCCTGCAGCGGTAGGTCCACTGGATGGCGCAGGTAAATCCGAGTTGGACAAATGTAAGCACAGTAGGTTGCCCCGAGAATTGTGAGTGGTAGATCCAAAAACAAAGGAGCGTCGGCTCAGCATAACTAGGTCAGTTCCGGTAGCTCGGCTGGCTTGCATCTGTTTCATATCTTCCGTTCTTTTCGTTTATGTATTGTACCTGAGATATTTCCCACCTCTAGCTAACGTGTATAATGATGATGAATGACGTCAGCTTCGAAGTAAAGAGGTAAACCGATCCTAATTTGGCAACCGGCTCGAAGCACCGTTTCGAACGCATTTACCATACAAATGTACCTCGAGAGAATTTTGCAGTTTTGAAGTACATTATTGTTTGTAATGAGATCAGGCTCTACGTGGCACGACACCCTGTGTAGTCCGCAATCTACGCCACGCAGTGCAATTCAAGTCCCATAAAACATGTTAGATTACTCAATGAGAAGACAGATGGACTCAGTCGCACCAGTTAAAGGCTGGAGGGTGGTAGATAGACATTATACGTCTTAAAGTAGCGGCTAAGAACAAAATACAACAAGGGACTGTTACCAGTGGTTCAGCAACAATAAAGAAGCAGAGTGATGTGTTGAACAGAAATGGCACGGTGAAAGAAGTGGATCGGAGTCAGATGAATGAACTAAGCATATCCAACAGCAGAAGACGAGAAAATCGCAAAAATGGTTATGATGCGACCTGCAAATGTCATGGGGTAAAAGCAAAGACATTAACAAACATACACCACAGCTGAGAAATGAGAGTCCTAGCAAGGACAAGAGGACATTATATATATATATATATATATATATATATATATATATATATATATATATATATATGTATTGTGAGAGAGAGTACTGTTTTTGTCATTTGCGTTTCAGTAAAATAGGCCGTAATTGCGAACGCTTATGTGGTCTGTCCGATGCAGAGAGCTAATTCCTGATCGGCTCGTAATTACGGCTAACGGTGTCACCAAAATGCAAAGCCATTTCACCTACATTATCGATTGTGATTCCGGAAACCGGTTCCTAGTTGATATCGGGGCGGAAGTCAGCGTCACTCTCCATATCCCAGATGAGTCGACGACTTTTCGGTCCGCAAGCCTGTGCCGCTAATGGCACACCAATGGCCACCTTTGGTCATCGGTCGCTTACATTGAAACTAGGTCTTCGACGAAAGTTCCATAGAGCAGTCACCGTTGACAGTCCCATTCACCATGACCGACATAGACTTCTTCAGACCTTCCAACATCCTGGTCAATACGAAGCGCCAGTACATGGTCGAGCCTGCAATGAAACTCATCGTACATGGCACCAACGCCGAGATCGAATCTCTCGCTCCGGTCTACTCCTTTTCCTAGACCTCGCTCGACTACGTCCAACTTTCCTCTCAGTATTCTATGCTTGTTCAGCCGATGAACGCGGCTCTCCCTGTGGTATCTCAGGGAGCGTAATCACTTTCGGACTAACGTCTCATCACGACCACGCCGCCTTTTACAGGAGAAGCATAAGCTAGTTATGGCAGAGTTTGAGCACACGCTTGAACTAGGGTTTATCGATTTTCAGGCAGCCCTTAGTGTTTTCCACTTTAGATGGCTCCTAGCATAGCTCTCTCCATGCTCAATCCGAACCGACTGCGGCAGGGGCTGCCCTGCAACACCTCTCGGTTTCTTCTCAGAAGGCCTGCAACCAGTAGAATCCCGCTAGAGCAGGTTTGGTATAAAACTACCTGCCACCTAGTTAGCTATTCGCTACTTTACGCACATCCGAAGCTTGTGCTTTTAGTCTACGCTAACCACATGCACCTCATTCCCTCACAAATATTCACAACGATAAACTAGACTTTGTCACGCGGTTCACTACTGACATACGTCGTCTCAGGTGCCGCCAACCCCATCGCCGATGCTCTCACACGTCAACCCCACTCTACAGTTTTTAACCACAATCGACCCTGCCGCTATGGCATCGACACAGGCTCATGACCAAGACCTTCAACGCACAGTGCAGTCCAGTTCAATTGTGCATGCAGCCTGTTCCTCTTTCAACGACAGACGGAACGATCCTCCACACGTTGTCATAGACCATTTGTGCCTGACTCTTTCAGACGAACCTGACTTATTATCACATCCCGATATATGCTCACCATTGAAATTGGTCACCGAACGTTTCGTTTGTTCAAGTGCAAACAATGACGTTCTTACCTGGGCTCGCGCCTACTCTCAATACCAGCGCCCTAAGATATATCGACACACCCGTAATCCTCTTGGACCGAACTCGTGGTTCTCGCATGTACATTTAAACCTGGTAGGCCATTTGCTCGGTTTCGTAAAGATTCTCAAATGTGTCGACCACTTTACGAAGTGGCCAGAAGCCATTCCCGTGACAGACTGCAAAGCTCAGACTGTTATCCGGACTTTGTTGAATCGTTGGGTCTCTCACTACAGATGCCCAGCCACCACCATAAACGACCGTGGAACGCAGTTAAAATCTTTAAAATCAATATGCACTGCAGCTTTCTAGGTTGCCGCCGTACTTTTACGACGGCACATTACCCAGTAACTAACAGATTACTTTCGCTCGTACTCTTAGGCATTCGCAACAGCATTTAAGTAGATCTGCAATGTGCACCAACAGAGCTGGTTTATAGCACAACACTTACGTTTTCGGGAGAATTCCTTTCACCTCCCGCATCGTCATGTAAGCGCAGTGTAGCTTTGGATCCTCACTTGCACAACGCCTGTGTTAATTATGAACGCCTCCGCTTCGTGTGCAAACCAGAAATGTACAAATGCGGAGTAGACTCACTACCTGCACTCACGCTGTGCGGCGCCCTCCCCAGCCTACCTAGAATGGCCCTTACATAGAACTGTAACGAACTCCGACGCACTTCAGGTTAGACCAGAATGATCATCGAACCACGTTGTCTATCAAAGTGGCCTTTCACGAAAAACTTCCAACCCATCCTGATGCTTGCGCCTAAGCACCCGTACCTGCGGTGACTTCCCGAGCACCAGACAACCCGAAACTCACTGCCCCATTGACCCTTCGCTCACTCAGCCTCAGCCCAAAGCAACTTACTGACACGGCAGACAGGTCAAAAGTCCGATTAGTTATATAGATTTTCAAAACGTTATTTTCATTAATATGCGTATTTTTCGCTTTTTGCGATAACGTTGGGTTACCCTCACAAACATTTTGTAAAATTAACAAAAGCCCCAAAACATTTGAAATAATTCAAGGCGTATTTGCTTTCATCCAGCATACCATGTTCCCTCTCCGGCGTCAAGCCACACCCCCGACACTTACCCACCCCCACTAAGTTCTACACTGCAATATCTTGATCACAAAACAGCCAACATAACCCACGACTTATTCACCAACCGGCTCAAGGCCCGTTCCGCACCCAAGCGACAACCTGTATCCCTCGACAGCGGAGGATTAGAAGTGGACTGATTCCGAAACCATTGACTAAGTGAGGCTGACGAGGATGTCCGGACTTCCTCGAGGGATAAGGACCGTTTTGGCCGAGAACTGAGGTGCGAACGGGGAAGTGACAATTCCCAAGCAAACCATCGTGGCTGCAGCGGAGGAAATGTCCTGTTAGCCCTTATTATGCACTAAACAGCTTTTTAGCCCGACCAGCCCACACCGGCGGCTCCTCGATGACACAGTCCAGTCCACACGTAAATAATAAGTTATAGAGGAACATGGACCCAACGGACTCCACGAAACAATCCATGTTGGAGTCTCGAGTTCAACCCCACCTGTTACTCCACGCGCCCATCCTCACTTCCCGTTCCCCACTAATGGCCCTATTGGATGCTTCTAGAAGAAGGCACTTGTAGTGAACATGACACCTGCACTCTGTCAGTATTTCAAGACATTGGATTTTATCGGTTCCTACATCTACTTATTTTACTGATTGCAAATACCATGGACACTGCTGGTGAGTGCGCGCTACGTTGCTCTCCGCTCTTGCTGATTCGTTCTCCATTCCTTGTATCCTTTACGACATAGGTTGGGTCCAGCTGCCATTAAACTTTGCCGTTCCGCATTGGGCACGTATCTTACGTATCGTCGCTACCAACCAGTATCCAAAGCGCACCCAGCACCACCCTTTTGTAGCCAGATGTACTGAGACTTCTTTTTGCAACGCTGGAGGAGCGTTTTACGGACAAATATTCCCGTGTCTTAAGTGCACAAAACTCATTCCTAGTTAACCGAAACGGTTGGAAATAGCTGCCTGGGTAGCTCAGAATTTGGTTGACAGTTTTAATACCAAGCAGCTTTGATGAACATAAGGTAGGGATAAAGCGACCGGGGAAGTAGCCGCAGGAGTCTGTCCCAACGGACTGGAGTCGCTCCGTCATAGTCCCAATTTGCAGAGGAGGCTCTCATTGAGAATGAAGTAGTCGTAAACGAATCAGTCGGATCTCAATTGTTGTTGTTACTTGTCTCTGGCTAACTGGTACCCGTGAGAGTCAGATGCGTAAAGGCGAACCGGGTTTTGTCAAAACCGAGGCCGCATTGACCACATCTTCACAGTACGTCAATTGTTGGAGCACAGCCATGTTTATTGGTGACCCACCGCAGTCGTGTTCCTAGACATCAACGGAGCTTTCGTTTCGGTTGATCTATGTGCCCTTCGAGACTTTCGATTTAGGAAAGGTGTGCCCGAGGAAGATGCAAATATCATAAAAGCGGTGTACACGCATAGCATGGGCAGAGTGAGGGTTTACGGTAAACTTTTACCTTCTTCAAAATCTCCAGCGATGTGAAACAAGGTTACTCCAAGTCATCTTAGAAGGTGTGGAGCTGCTCCCAAGTGTCTGACTTCTTGATTTGGAGTAGGCCGAGGACATTGCGCTCATCTGTGACTGCTCCCTAACGTGACAAGTTGCATCGGATAAATTGGCTCTGGCTGTCAATTGTCTCGGGCTATGCTTTGCACCCTCGAAATTCAAAGTCCCCCAAGAGTGGCATGGACCCAATCCTGTGCTGACTCTTGAGAGTGATAATCTAGTAGTCCAGAAATTTTTGTAGATGGGCAGGTATATTAGCATCCGTCGAACTGAAGTCACGGAAAGTATAGCGAAAGCTTCGTGTGATTTTTTCAATCTCCGCCACCTATGGCGTCAGTGTGACATCACTGTCGCTTTGAAGAACAGAGTGTACAATGTAGACGTTCGTGCGATCATCGCTGCCGTCGAAGCTAAGCTCACGTCTGGTAAAAACACCGTGTGAGCAATGCGCGTGTTGGGCGCCGCGTATTTGGTACAGGAAGAGCAAGTGAACCGCTCAGCACCAGGCTCCGACGACTGGGCCACGTGTTGCGCATGCTAGCATACAGACTCCCGCGACGTGCGTTGTTTAAGCATATGGGTCCTGGGTGAAAGAAGAGTGGGGAGGCAAAGCGGCGACTTGGCTAAAAAGGATGAAGTCCATCAATTTGAAGTTGGCGTCGGTTGACGTATCCCGATTGCCGGGCAGGGAGTCGAAGGACGATGAGCACGTTTGGTACGATACACTAGCTGATACAGCGAGGAGCCGACTCAACAGTGTTTGTGTTGTGAGTCTCTTTGTTCCACCGCTCCCCTTTAGCTTCCCCCTCCAAAAACGATCCAAACCCAGTGTATAGTATGATTTTAGCATTAAGTTACGTTTTTACCTTTTGCAATCTGTAATGTACAACTAAGTAGCTTTTGTATTGCGGCACATGATCTGCAGTTTGTTTCTCACCTTCGGCTAACGTGTATTGATGATGATGATGAGGAGTCAGCAAGAAGCATACTTGATCCAATGAGACGAGATATGGCTGGGCGCAGATGACAACGTAAAGGATGAACGATTAACTGATACCAAATTTGCAACTGCACAAGCAGTCATTATGTTCATGACGAAGTGTGTTTTGACTCACAGATACATACCATTTGAGGCAGGTGAGTAAAATGGTTATCATGCGAAGTTCGATTTACAAGGAAACTACCACAACTACCACAAGATGAACATTTGTGGGGTAGGGCATCAGCAGTGGGCTTGTAGCGGTTGTGATTACGCTATATATATATATATATATATATATATATATATATATATATATATATATATATATATATATATATATACATATATATATATATATATATATATATATATATATATATATATATATATTTAGCGCAAGTGATCGTGATTGGAGGGGGAGGCTAAGCAGGAGGGGATGGACAAAGGAAATAACAACACAAGCGCCACTGGGGCCGGATCCTAGCCGTATCAACAAGTGTATTTAACCAAATGTGTTCATCGTGCTTAGGACCCCAGCCAGGTAGTCGGGATGTACCAACCGACCCCAAGTTCAAAGTAACGGTTTTCCTTTCTCTCGACCAAATAATCGCTTAGCCTCCCATCCTTCTCTTCCAACCGCACCTCCGGTGCGCAAACAATGCAGGTCGCGGGAGTCGGTGTGCTGACCTGCGCAAAACGTGGCCCAACCATCGGAGCCTGGTGCGTGATACAATGATGCTGAGCACATCACTCGCTCTTCCTACACCCAATACGCGACGCCGAACACGCTCATTGCTCACACGGTGCTCCCACCAGACATGAGCTAAGCTGCGAAGGCAGCGATCATCGAATGTGACGAGCCTCTTCGTTTGTCGACCTGATGGGTCAGGTTTCACAACCATAAAGGAGAGTTGAACAGACGGTTGCGTTATAAACTCTGACCTTCAGAGCGAGAGTAATGTTGCGTCTGCGCCACAGGTTGCGGAGATTGGCAAATGCACCTCGAGGTTTGCTACACAGTTCGTAACCTCATGCTCAATCCAACGGGCGCTAATATAGCTGCCCAGGTACATGAATCCCTGAACGACTTCTAGCGGATCACAACAAAGCGTTAGCGTAGGGGGTGGGTCTAGGCCAAGCTTGGAGAAATACTTTGCATTTCGATGGAGCAAAGCATAACCCAAAACAATAGACAGCCAGTGCTAATCTGTCCAGTGTTGCTTGACATGTTTGGGAGGTGTCAAACATTAGGAAAATATCGGCCGCGTACTCCGAATAAGAAGTCGCACACCAGGAAGTAGCTTCACAACTTCTAGGTCGTGTCTAGTGAACACTGTTCCCATGATTTCATCAATAGCAAAATTAAAGAGGAAAGGTGACAGCGGGCAACCTTGTCTCACACCGATGCTGATATTGAAGAGTGGCGACAGACACACCATACACGTTAGTCAGATGTGGGAAACACCTCAGCTACTGTGCCGAAAGACCTAAAAGAAAATAAGGGAACAAAATGCAACAGGTGCAAGCCAGCCGAGCTGCCAGTACAAGATGGGCATCGTTCCGGTAAGCTAACTACCGGCTACTATGAAGCAGAAAAAATAATTTACTATGCAAAAGTATAAAATGCTAAATCTTGTGATCGTGGTTGGAGGGGGAGGCTAAGAGGGATGGGGTGGGACAAAGAAACTCACAGCACGAAAACCAGTGAGGTCGGCTCCTAGCCATATCAACAAGTGTATCCAGCCAAACGTGTTCACCGTCTTTCGGACCCCAACCAGGGAGCCAAGACGCTCCAACCGAGGCCAGCTCAGAAGTGAGGGCCTTCATTCCTCTCGACAAAGTCATCGCTTGGCCACCTCTCCTCCTCTTCCATCCACACCCCCGGCTCGAAAATAACGCATGTCGCGGCAGTCGGGGATCTGACATGCGTAACATGTGGCCAAGATATCGGAGCCTGGTGCGGGTAATAACGGTGCCGAGTGTTTCATTTCCTTTTCCTGTGCCATAAACAAGGCGTCGAACAAGCTCGTTGCTAACTCGGTGTTCCCACCAGATGTGAGCTAAATTACGAAGGCACCGGTGGTCGAATGTAACTAGCCTCTTCATGTCCGTTGATCTAAGGGGCCAGGTTTCACAACCGTACAGTAGGCTCGAACGTACCGATGCATTGTACACTCTGCCCTTCAGGGCGAGAGTGATGTCGCGCCGGCGCCATAAGTGGCAAAGGTTAGCAAAAGCCCCTCGAGCTTTTGCTATACGATTCGTGATCTCATCCTCAATCCCACGAGCGCTGATACAACTTCCCAGGTAGTTGCATTTTTGAACGACTTCTAGCTGATCCCCACCAACGGTCAGCGCAGGAGGCGGTCCAGGCCAATCTTGGAGGAACGCTTTGCACTTCGATGGTACAAAGCAAAGACCGAAGCGGCTGACAGCCAGTGCTAATCTGTCCAGTGCCGCTTGGCACGTCTGGGAGCTGTCACAGATGACGGCAATATCGTCAGCATGCTCCAAGTCAAGAAGTGGTTCTCCTACGTGCAGATCCTCACCTTCTAAGTCGTGTCCTGTGAAGGCGATTTCCATGACTTCGTCAATAGCGAAGTTGAACAGGAAAGGTGAGAGCGCGCCTCCTTGTCTCACACCTCTGGAGATATTAAAGGGCGACGAAAACTTGCTGTAAGCCCTCACTGTCTCAGCTACGCGCGTTTAATGGTCGGATAATATGCACATATTTCTCAGGTAACCATCATCATCAACAGCAGTACATCAGCCATTTGAACTGATGCTTCCCTGCCATACAACCATGAGGACCTTTGAAATAAATAATAAGAGGGAGAGAAAGGGGGACTTACCTGAAAACCTTAATGCCCTAAGCAAACATTCAGGGTCAAGGCGCCTACAGCTTGAGTAGACAACATACCGTCACAAACAGCTGGCTATTGTGCAAAGAAAAGGCTGCATCGGCGAGACACCTTCTTTGCGGCTTTCACTGCCCCGCGTCATAATCAGCCATTACCCCGCAGATAACTCAGCACCAAACATGCTTTAAGCAGGCAATCTGATTAGAAGACGGCAGCAGACGCGCCACTGGTGTCGGTTGCGAGCCATGTCCTGCAAAGTCTCGAGCCAAGCACAAGGTAAGTCACGTGGACTCCAACCCTGAAGGCGAGACGGACCAACGGCACTCAGTTTGGTTGTCAGTGACTTCAATTCCCGCTGCCAAGTCAACTTCTGTCCACCTCGAGCCTTGCGCCATCCTACACCAGGGAGACTGAACAAGGCCCTCCTAGGTAAGCGGTGACCAGGCATATGTAGCACGTGCCCGAGCCGACGCAACTTATTCAGTGCTATCTGTTGTTCTAAGGAGCTAGCATGATTATCACTACCTAGTACTCGCCTACGCACATCATCGTTGCGGATACGCTGGTGCCATCCGACACCAGCAATGCTTCGCAAACAACGATGATCAAAGACTTGAAGGCGCCTCAGATCTTCAGACCGAAGGGGCCAAGTCTCACTACCATAGAGCAGAACGGCCCTCACTGTGGCCTTGTATACACGGCCTTTCAGACGGAGGGAAACTCCCTTCTGTCGCCAAAGATGACGCAGGTTCAAGAAGGCAGCTCTGGCCTTTGCAATGCGTGAGCTGACGTCAGTTTCTATGCGTCCATTATTGCTGATGCAGCTGCCAAGATAAGTGAAATGATCAACCACCTCGAGTTCCACGTTAGCAAGCGTCAAGGGGTCATCAAGTGGCTGGTGGTCCTGCAGCAACACTTTGCACTTTGAAGGTGCGAAGTGCATGCCAAATAACGGGAACACTGGACAGGCTAATCAGGGTTGATTGTGCCACAGCAAGATCGTCGAAAAGCAAGACGAAGTCATCCGCATAATCCAGGTCAACTAACCTTTCACCAGGCAGCACTTCAACACCTACATCGTGAGATTCCGCAAGGAAACACTCCATGATAGAATCCACGACGAAAGTGAACAAAAACGGAGAAATCGGACAACCCAGGCGAACGCCACCTGTGGTCAGAAAGCTATCCGATAGGACACCATAGACCCTGACACGGCCTGTAGGGTTCGAGTATAGAGCACGAAGGATGTTCACATATTTCGTGGGAACACTTTTTCGCGCAAGTATTTCGAACAGAATCAATCGATCGACCGAATCGAACGCACTCTTGAAATCGAGGAACACAGCTATTGTCGGTCCGCAGTATGCGTGGCGCTGCTCTAACACCTGCCGCAAAGTGAATATATGGTCTATATAGCCACGTCCTGGGCGAAAACCGGCCTGCTCATCCCTAATCCGAGATTCCCGTTCTGCAGTGAGGCGAAGAACGATAATCGAGGCCAGTAATTTTGTCACAACTGGCGTTAGGCTAATACCCCTGTGGTTCGCACAGTCTGTGCGACTGCCCTTCTTGTATATTGCCACTATAATCGATTCGCTCCAATTAACTGGCACACTATTTGTTCCAGATACGTTCGAATAGGGAGGTCAGTGCCCTGCAGAGGACCTCACCTCCATCCTTAAATAATGCAGGTGGTAGGGAATCCGGGCCAGCGGCACGAAAACGATTGAGGGCTGTGATCGCTTTTCGAACGTCGGCCTCCGACGGAGGCTCTAAACTAACCGTCCATGGCTCGTCCTGCATCACCTGAGTAGGAAGAGGTCCGGGAGCAGGGGGCCAGCTGAACTGATCTTCAAAATGTTCCGCCCAACGAGCCACACGGCGCTCCTTATTGTGTATCAGCGCACCCGCGCTGTCCCTGATTGTCTCACTGACGCCTGGTTTTCTGGGACTAGTGGTGCGTATTAGCTGGAAGAGTTTGCGGCAATTGCCTACTGCTCCTACCACCTCCATTTCTTGAACCCGACTGGTTCACCAGGCTTCCTTGTCAGCATGTAGGATCCGCTTTAGTTCACGCCTAATAGCCCGTCTGGTCACATTGTGTTCAGAACCAGCCGGGAGGTGTCTTCTAGCTTCCAACAGGTTCACGGACCTCTCGGATATCCAGTGACTGGTGCGGTGACCACTGATAGTGCCACAAGCAGATGCTCCTGCGTCGTGCATGGCGGCCGAGATCCTATTCCACTGAAGCTCAGTGTCATTAGGACAAGACAGCGAGAGTTCCGTATGCAGTGTTTCTTGATAGGCTTGCCTGACCGAGGGCTGGGACAATTTCTCCGTTGCTAATCGGAGGGGACGCTTTGTGCGCCTTCCGGTAAAGTTCATGGAGAAACGACAGCGCACCAAGGCATGATCAGAATCGACACTGGTACTCCAATACGAGCGGCAATCCAGAATGGAACCGCGCCACCTGTAACTTATGGCTATGTGGTCAATTTGGGTCCATCGCTGGCCAGCTACAGGTGGACGTCAAGTGGCACTTCGGCGCCCACTGTGTCTAAAAGCAGTGCTAGTAAGAAACAACTGGTGCTCCGCACACAGTTGCAGCAGACGCTCGCCGTTGTCAGTCCGTTCGGCGTTAAGTCCATACTTGCCACCCAGCTGAGCTTCTGAAGAGCTCAGACGCCCTACTTGTGCGTTCATATCCCCTGCAAGTACTATAATATCTGAACTAGTAGCACTGCGTAGTAGGGCGTTCAGTTCGTGATAGAAAGTGTCCTTGACTGCATTAGAACTGCAGTCACTGGGAGCATAAACGGAAATCACAAACAGCGTTTTGAATTACTCTACCTTAGCTGATGTCGTCAGACGGGCTGCACATAAACGGCTGTTCACCGGAATCCAATCAACCAACGATGACTCAGCCTTGGAGCTGAGAATGATACCTATACCAGCTTGACCTGTGAGTGCCGCATCGGCGTCTCCGGATGCGTGCAACCAATAACGAGAGGATAAACCGGGTGCAGTCAATTCAATAACTCCGTTAGGGTCATTAATCCTAGTTTCGGACACACAACACACATCAACACCCAGTGTGTTTAATGTGCGTGCGAGTGCATCCTTCTGAAATGTTTGTCTTAGAGTGCGGACGTTGTATGTCGCCATGGAAACGGGACTGCGTGGTCTTATAAGGGAGTTTTGCCAATAGGCGCTGTGGGATGGTGGCTGCAGATGGTTCTACTCCAGTGGCACTTCGGTTGCTGTCAATTAAGCTGGGAATTATAGAAGAAAGGTTAGTAATGGGGGCCGGGATGGGAGTAAGAGAAAAAGGTGGAAAAGAAAGAAGGGAGGCGCCAGCAGCAGCATGCTTTCGCTTATCCGCCCTGCTGTATGCAGCAGATAAGGCGACCCTTGATAATCTGCGCGACGGCCGATGCAGGATGAAGTTTATGTTTGAAGAAAATGTCATGGTTGTATGTGGGCTGATACTGCCAGGGCGCCCAGACCTAGACAGAAGGATGATTAGAGTCCTCATCCAAAGCCTTTGGCTCAAAAGCCTGTCCGCAAGGCAGCGGTGTGGCAGTGATTTAGGTTTCCAGAAATGGATGCCATCCCATTTCAAACCCCCAACCTGGAGGACCAGGAGACTGAGTTTGTCTGACCTCTCACGATTGACCAACCTGGGAGGAGTAGCTCTCAAGGTGCCCTGAGGCATCACACAGTATAGCCTAATGGATCAAGGAGGTACGCAAACCGTCGCAACACGTTAAGGTCCAGTCTCGTTGCGACGGTCTCAGGTACACCTTTCCTGAGTAGACAGTCCCAAAGTGCACGGCTATTCACAGAATCGAATGTACCTTGGATATCGAGGAACACGACAACGGTGGGCCGCCAATATATGTGGCGGTGCCCTAATAACTGACGAAAAGTGAAGATGTGGTCAATGCAGCCACGACCTCGACGAAACCTGGCTTGCTCTTCACGAATATGGCTTTCACAAGTGCCAGTCAGTCTGTGAAGGATGACAGAGGCAAGCAATTTGGAGGCGATGGAGATCAGACTGATTCATCTATAGTTGCCGCATTCGGATCGTGAGCCTCCCTTGAAAATTGGGACTATGACGGAGCGGCTCCAGTCGGTTGAGACAGTTTCCTGCTCCCACGGTTCCACTAGTAACTCGTATAAATCATCCACAAGAGCAGGTCCCCCGAATTGGAAGATGGACAGAGGTAGATCATCTGGTCCCGCGGCTTTATTTAACTTTAACAGTTTGATCTCACTTTCGTCTTCTGAGCTAGAGGGTGGATCCCAAGGGATAGCCCAGGGGGCAGGGCGATCAGTGGCCGGCGAGAATTCCAACAATTCCGACCGATTAAATTGCCTTTCAATGGGTGGCAACCGTGTACCATAGTCCTTAACTCTGCCCGAACTATGCGCGTACAGCGCTCTGTATATTTACGTTTACGTATTTATCAGGCACACCTTTCCTTAGCAGACAGTCCGAAAGGGCACATCGATGTTCTCATATGTTAGTGCTTATTTACCTACACACGTAGCTTCAGATGTCATCAATATCCTCGACCCTACGCCGAATGACGTACCTTATGGCAAGCTTAAAGCAGTTATCACAAAACGCAGTACCGTATCCGACGAGGCACGCCTCCAATAGCTTCTCTCTGGCGGCGACCTTGGTGATCGTACACCATTTCAGCTGCTCCGACACATGCAAGCACTTATCGGTTCATCAATCTGAGATGATTCCATCCTTGCAAAACTCTGGAGTAAGTGTTTTGCTGCCAACACGATAGTGATACTAGCTGTTTTGGTTGATGACCTTCCACAGAATAAGCTGGCTGAAGCGGCCGACAAAGTGCACGGGTTTCGTTAAAAATGCTAGGAATCAAGTGGCTGAGGTATCCACTGCAAGCACTTCCGCGAGTGTCACACTTCACTTTCATTAGTGAGTGGTTTCCAAATTCGGAGCTGACTTTCTCAGGTTAGACGCAATCGAATGTGAAACTAAAAATTTTCTTCCAGAAATAGACTTTGCAGCAACTCCCGCAGACGATCATCGCGCCCGTACTGCTACTTCTACTACCGCTTTGATATTACACGAAACTGCCGTCCAGGGTGTACTCACCCAAAGGCTTTCGCTAACTCAAAATCGGGAAACGACGAAGCCAGCCAGTAATGTCAACGGCTGCCGCTGGCCAAATTAGTAATCGTCTACTGTACGTATTCGATTCTACGACCAAACCACCTTTTAGTTGACACCGGAGCGGAGATGAGCGTTATACCCCTTGGAAAACGCTTGCTACAACCGGCTGGAATAAGGCTACAGGCTGCTAACCAAACGAAGATGGCCACCTATGGCCAGAAACTCAGCATGCTCCGCCTTGGACTATGTCGAAGCTTTCCTTTCATTCTTACGATCGCCGACCTACAGAAGCCTATCATCGATATACACTTTCTTAGTAAATCTGCGTCGCGTGATGAAACCACTTCGTTAACTGCTTCTGACTAGCTGACTGCAATTAATTCCATCGGACTTCGAGTCCTTATGTTCAATCGTTCGCAGTATTCCGAAATGCTGCAGCATTTTCCTTCAGCTGTCGGAGTAAATAACGATACGACGGAATCAAAGCACGATGTGTAACATTACATCGTCACAAGTTGTCCGCCCGTGATGGCGAAACCAGGACGACTCACACCTGAGAAACCATAGGCTACTAAGAAAGAGGTTGAGCACATGCTTAAGCTTGGGATCATTCGTCTTTCAAACAGTTATTGTCGATCGCCTTTGCACCTTGTGCTTAAAAAACAGGTGATTGGCGCCCATGTTGCAATTATCGAGCATTGAACAATGGCACAGTTCCTGACAAAGATCTGATCCATCATAGACAAGATTTTTCATTTGGATTGGCTGGAAAGTCGATGCGTCCCAAGATTGATCTTGGGCGTATCACCAAACTCAAATGGCCCCGAAAGATATTACGAAAATGTCAGTGACCAAGCCTTTTGACTTGTACAAATTTTTCTGTATGCTATTCGGTCTCCGAAATGTCGCGCAATTTTTCCAACGCTTCCTGGACAAAGTTCTCTGTGGTCTCGATTTTATCTTTCTTTGCATTGATGTGTTAGTTGCAAGTGCTTCGACCAACGAACACTTAACATAACTACGAAAAGTTTTCGACGTTGCGAGCACCATGGTATTACCATAAACCCTGATAAATGTGTACTTGGCAAACCGTCGATCGACTTTTTAGGCCACAGAATTGACAGCAACTTTTCAGTCCCCCGACTGAGAAAACGCAAGCCATCATGGATTATCCATCGCCACAACCCGTTAATAGCATACGCCGTTTTCTAGCCATGGTTAATTACTATGGACGGTTTACACATGGCTGCGTTGCAATTCTTCAACCTGTAACTGATTTGCTCAAGGGAATTTCCAAAAAATGTACGTTCAGATGCTGAAGCAGCCTATAAATCAGTCAAGCAAAAGCTGAGCCAAGCCACATCCCTTGCTTAGTTGAGAACGGACGACAGCTTAACTCTTATTCTTAAGACAGACGCTTCACAATCTGCCGTTGGTGCCGTATTGCAGCAGCTAGTGGGTGACGAAATACAACCCATACTTTTCTTCTCACAGAACCTTCAACCTGCCCAGACCAGGTACAGTACGTCCGGTCGCGAACTCCTTGCTATGTACCTGACTCTAAAGCAACTTCGTTATATCCCTGAGGGTCAACGTTTTGTTATCTTGACAGGTTATAAGTCCCTTGTGCATGCTTCTCGAGCAGGTTCTGACCGTCACTCTCCTAGGGAAACCCGACACCTGGACTTTCATTCTCAGTTTTGTGTTCACATTCACTATAATGATGGTCTTAACAACCGTTGCCGACGCACTAGCCCGTGCTTATATCCATCAGTTTTCACGCCCACCCATCGATCTTGAAGAAATGTCTGTTGACCAAGCCAGTCATCCAGAATTAACATAGCTTCGAGTTAACGCTATGTTAAAATTCTTGCAATCGCCCGTGCTTAATGCTGATGCAAGAATCTACTGTGATATTTTTACCGGTAAATCTAGACCTTTTGTTCCACAATCCTACCGGCGAGTGGTTTTTGACTATATGCACTGATTACCGCACCCCAGTATTCGATCTACTTTCAGACAAATTACCGACCGTTACATCTGGCTCAATATGCGCACAGACATCCGACAATGGTCAAAACCTTTCTTAGTTGTCAAACCAGCCAGGTTCACAGACACATGACCACAACTCCTGGCACTTTTTCATTCCCTGAAGCCCGATACATACACATACATTTTGATGTTGTAGGACAGTTACCCTCTTCGAACGGCTTCACTTGACTGTCAACTTGTGTCGATTGTTTTACTCGTTTTCCGCATGCGATTTTCTTACGTGATATTTCCGCAGAAACTGTTGCTCGTGCTTTGGTTCAACCGTGAACTTCATTCTTCGGTGTGCCAGCCACTGTCACTACTGACAGAGGAGCTCAATGTAGCTCCACTCTTTTTCGTGACTTGGTTGTACTCACTTCCAGACAACTGCCTATCATCCTGCTGCCGATGGCCCTGTCGAACGACAAATGAAAGCCGCCATTACAACTAGTTCGCCTGATACTCGTTTGTCTGAACGCCTTCCAGCTATTCGTCTTGATATTCGCAATACAGACGCTGCCCAGCCGAACTTGTTTTTAGCACAACCCTCAGACTCCCAGGCGAGATAATACTGGACTCACGAGTCACAGGGGAATTGAACCCTACATTCTGTGCTGAGCGCCACCTCCTCGACTAAGCACGCGCAAGCAGCAAACACATCCGGACTTACACAGATGTTCATTCGTCTTTACCCGCAAACGATGTTGTCTGAAGATCCTTGATGCCGACTTGCGAAGGTCCATACAAGAGGTCTTATCGCGGAACCCGAAATACTTCATGCTGGATAAGAATGGATCCGAGGAGTCCGTGAGCAGTGATCGTCTTAAACACGCATACGTCGAGTCAACGTTGGATAGTTCAGAATCAACCGCGAGCACTCACAGCACTCCTGTTCCTGGGCTTCTGCCCATTGACAAACGCCTAACCGAGTCCCCAACCTCGGAATCCCTGTGCCCCTCAAGAAACGATCCTATACACACGCGTGTTATTTCATTCCCCTTCAAATTAGCAAAAAATGTTTCACGAACACTATAACGAGCGTTGCTTATCAGCGCACGCTCTGGGGAAGGAGTTCTCTAGCGGTTATGATTACACTAGATTTTACCTTTGTTTTATCACTTCGTTACCGACCATTTTGTACCATTTGTTTGAATTTTGGCTGGCTAGTTGAACAACCTCCCCGTGGTGCCAGCTGGGTGATTCGGGATTATCCCGTTCCAGCAAATGGTTCGGCGGTAGTGTTCCAAGACGTTGTGGGATTTTGCCTAGCAAGTGTTCTCCCTATAAAAAGCTGCAGATATCTGTCTAATAACACTGATGTGGCGGATAACTCGCCACTAAATAAAGTCACTGCCTCTTCCCTTTCCGAAGAATCATCCCCACATCACGAACGTCATCCAATTCGAAGCGTACCTTTGATGGTGAACCCAGCGAACAAAAACAGTGATATTTACATACACACTCAACATGGCTACTTACACACACACTTAAACATACTTCTACATGTCTACGTACACACATAAATGCCTATGCTACCGATCGAATTGTAATAATTTGTGCAATTGCCGACCGTACGTGTCTGTATTACCATGATATCTTCGATGGAGTGCTTCGCAATGACGAAAACGAACTATTTATTTATTTATTTACAGCTACAACGCGCACGCGTCGTGCTGGTTTCGTCTGCTGCTGCCTGTGCTTGTGCTGCAGTAGTCGGATTTATGCTTTCGAATAGCTAGCCGAAATCTAACTGACGGTAACTGAAGGAAGGATTATAACGCAAGAATGCTTGAACTTTCTCTACTGTGAGCTTTTGCCTAAAACTGCCTTTTTCCTCAGGGCTCGAATATTTTACTTAACGGTCTACTACGGGCTAATGCATTGTACCGCTGCTTGTTTGTCATACGACTACCAGCAGTCGTACAAGGGCTAGGGATACTGAGAGGTCTCTTGTGCTTACGCACATTCGAACCGGTGGTTTGTAAATTACAAGTCAGGCGCCTTATGTCAATCGTCCACTATTCGTTGGTGACTGTGGGATGTGCTTAAAGTGATGATGTTTTTAATATGAACAAGTGTGGAGTGCATTAAGGAAAAACAATGTATCCTTTTAATCGCGTTCAATCTCACTAGTTGGATCGTTTCTGTGAATTTACAGTTACATTGCATTGAAGTACCAGCACAAAGTACCGATGCATTGCTGTTGAGGATGACTGTTTCAGAACAGAGTTCCCAAAGCTGCATTAATGATCACGCTACTGTAGGAGTCATGGGTAGACCGTTGCGCAGTAGATATTAGCAGATCGATCTCTGACCAATGGTGTCCACGAAGGGTTTTGTAAATGCCAAAACTGACGAGAAGTGTAGGTGTCTGCCAGTTGGTGGTTGCAGATATACCCTTCATCAGTTCACCAGGCTTTCTGTTGAAGCTGCACTATCCACAATGCCTAAGGGAAGCGCACATCGATGTTCTACGATGATGCTGATATCCAGACGGTGCTGCGCTTCGCTGAACAGAGCATCGGCTTTTATAACTGATAAAATGAAGATAAATTGGCTGGCAATCAGGACGGTTTATAAAATGCCCCACTGCACGGACCACACAAGTGCATACAGGCCAAATCCAAACAAACAGGAACTTAAATTCAAGTGACCCATACAGGTACTACTTGTTAATATTATTATGCCAGATTTATACCTACTTCCTTCGTTATATTTCTATTAAATTTTAGACCTCATAGTTTAACTTAATTGCGAACGAAGCGATCATAAATGTAATCATATTGGGTAATAATTGGCCAATTGAACTGAACCTGAGCAGTCGGAATGTTGTATCCTAATACAAAGCATCCAGTGAAAGAAGTAAATGCTGAAACAATGGTGCACATAGAATGGAGCACCGAAACAATCGAAAATGAACGACTTGGTCATCCACCATCAAAATGGCTGCAGAAAAACGATAAGTGGAAAATCCAAAAATAGTGTATACGAAAGGTGATATTGTAAAGTATTCGAAAAAAGAAAATGGAGCGGTGGTAGGAGTATGATGCTTATTCAATGATGAAAAGATACCACTGATACAATTGGGACAGAAAGTGAGTAAGAAGCATGTCTTTGAGCAGTTCAAGGGTTCAGAGGCTTCCCGTAGGCCAGAATGAAAGATTGAAATCTTGTTCTGAAACATGGGTGATCGGCAAACAATTTTGAAAGATTTGGAATTTCTGTAACATTGTTGCCATCAATCGAGACACTTTGCAGCTTGGGACACAACAACAACTCTTCGATTGCAGTGAAGTCATCAAGTCGATTCCTTTGAACAGATAACACAACAAGCGATGGAAGATGGCTGAGCCTGGCAAGGGAAGTAAGTCTATTGTCATCGAGGATTAGCTCCTGTAAACAAAGCAGATAACTGATGGTATCGGGTAAACGCACAAGGTTGTTGTTGGAGAAGTCTATTTTCGTCATAAGGGTATACCAATCCATATATCTGATGGAACCTAGGTGTAAATGCGCAAAAGAGATTTCACGCAACTGAGAACGGAACACACAAGTTAACGCATTTTGCTCGCGGTGAGCAGCCTTCATCTCCTTATAATAAGCAGCACGTTCGCGATCCACAGAAATGAGGGTTCTCAAAGCGTTTGCAACGTCATCATCAGAGTCATAAGGACGAACAAACCTAAGCAAGGCAATGAATGTGAGCAAAGCCCATTTGTTCTTGGGCTCCATACTAACGAGATCTCGAACATTTTCTAGTTCAGAGTGCAAACTTTCAGGCTCAACGGCTGGTGAAATCAACGGATTTAACAAACGAAGTGGATCTAGACCAACACGAGTAAGTGATTCTTTTTGCGTAGCGTATAGTTTACAGTTAAGGCAAAAGAGATGATGCGATTGGCAGCGCGGGTTACGAGATATTTCAGATTCGTGAGTTCCTGTGCTTGGAATGCAAACATTAACACTAAGTGTCAAGTGCTGAGGTTCAGACAATAATTTCTGATCAGGTAGAAGAGAGGAAGTTACGAGATCACAAGATATGGGGAGCCACCATACCGCAGACACATCTTCTTCAAGAACAGACCGCCAGCCTCCCAAATCATCTGCCGTAAAAGAAGCACACTCGCACAAAGAGGTAGTAACTTCTACTGTTACCTCAAGTTGTTCTAAGGCACTCCGGGGCTTCGGTGCCGTAAAAACCAAGACGATTCGTCCTAGTGGACGGGATATGTAGAGCTCGCGAATATACGTCGTTCGGACGCCCCGACCGAGAATCCACCAATAATAAAACCACGGACTCTGGTCACTGGGATCTGTGTAAACTGCATTGTGCAGCAGCTCCAACTCAGCTTTTGATAGACAAGGTCGAACAGGGAGGCAGATTGCTTTGGAGTCCAGAGTGGTCGGTGGAGGGCTGATAGGTAGGACTGCTCTGTAGAATGGATCTGACCGGCTCAGCAGTTCAGAGCGGTAGTGCCAGGCGGAATAATTGCTCATGTTTGTTCCTATTTCGTTCTCCGTGTACGCGAGTTCCGACTCAAGGGGCATTTTCCCATGGGATACAACGAAACGTTTGTAGTCCCAGCAGTGAAAATTGCGCTCGTCCTGCTTGAGGGTGGAAATACAAAACTCATTTTCGGATTCCCAAAGAGGATTTTCATGATGTTTCAAAATCCACATCCGGTGATGCCATACGCTATAGGACTTCGGAGATTTGACGAGACAACGTGCAGTGAGTTGCAACTCGTTGTCAAAAAGGGTGTTCGAGACAATCTGAGAACAATCGGTTTTTAATAAGTGCTTAAGTATCTCGCGACGGTAGTTCCACAGAGTTGTCATATCTGGTACAATTTCAACAGCCTTTTCGACAAGCTTCAGCTTATCGTCAGTATAAAGCCCGCTGCGACGAAATTGGAAGATTTCATCCAGAAGTGTTCGAAATTTATGTTCAGACTTCTCGCTGGAATCTTTCCGCAATTTTTCCTGTTCTGCTGTTCGTTTTACCTTCACGCGGCCATGCATTATGAGTCGGCTCTAAAATAAGCGCACAAGAGTGTAATATGTTTCCGGTCGAGGATTCCGAGGGATTCCGTGTCCAGTTCGTACGTAGATCGTAATAGACCAAGGGCTGCAATGCAAAACAAATATCTAGTAGGTGGCTGGATACTCATAACACAACCAAAAGAAACATGTGACTGGCTAATACTCCAGGCGAGCTGGATGTCGATATCACAACTGTCGAGGGAATGGAGCCTGATCTAAACGGATGGTGAGAATAAGCGAGTGTTGGATGAGAACGTAACGAGAAGGTAAAGAGAAAATCAAACAACAATGGCTGTCTAATTGAGGTTTAAAAATCTCTTATCTGAATGGAAGGTCGTCCTCTTCAGAAATGGCAATAGCAGTCTGTCTGCTAAGTATGGACCAGTCAGTCTGAGCTGCATCGTAGTCAAACTACTGGAAAAGCTAGTGAGAGATTCGTTGGAGGGTCATCTGAATAGATTGCATCTACTCAGTAATGCACAACACGGATTCCGAAGGGATTCTCATGTCTAACGAATTAATTGTTAGCTCTTAAGAGTTAGGCTGGTGCAGTGAACAACAAATAAGTACTGAACGTAGTTTTCCTGGATCTCGAGAAAGCATCTTACATGGTACCCTACTTGAGGCTATCACAAAACCTGAGCTCTTACGTTGTATCTGAAAACGCCCTTCACTGTGTGTCTGCATTCTTGAAGAGAAAAGAACAAAGTATATGCGTGAGTCGCAGCCTATCATTTAGGCAAGCGGCCCAAGGCGGTATCTCGAAGGGCTCAGTCCTTGGACCGATGCTGTTCTCCGTCTATGTAAACGATCTCCTCGGGCAGCTTGGGGTATCATCGCTATTAGTTGCTGACGACCTAAGCGTGTGAAATGTAGATGTACCTGAGGATTCTGAGCAAATATATATCCCCGGTGTGGCTGCGTTTGATATGCATGTTGACAAGGTGTCTACCTGTCTAGTACCCACTACCTCGTCCATACTGGCTCCAGGAGACAATTGGTCGTTGCTGCAGGGGACGGGTGCATGGTCCTTCAGACCGTGCTAGGCTCGAAGAGTGGTTTCATGCACTCAGTGTGGAGCGGACTACGGTCCAGCCACCGCCTTGTGTGTGCTTGATTCCCAAATATGGGCAGCTTGCGCTGCACCACCCACAGCTACAATCATACTCCATATCCAGTGTAAACCTGAAGGAATAAGGCCGGGAGGTATGTGCATGGAAGGCACGTTTTATCAACTGAGCCGGCCCACACTCCTGCACAGGCAAACACAAGCACGTTGTATTTGGTAAACAATCGCACACAAGGCGGTGGCTGGACCATAATCTACTCCAAAACTGAGTGCATGGAACCACTCTTCAAGCCTAGCACGGTCTGAAGGACCATGTACCCGTCCCCTGCAGCAACGACCAATTGTCTCCCATAGCCAGTATGGAAGAGGTAGTGGGTAAGAGACAGGTAGACCTCTTGTCAACATACACATGAAGCGTAGCCACACCGGGGATATCAAGTAACAGCCAAGCACTTGAAATGACAACAGCAAATAAAATAAATCAAATAATGCAATACAGATACGGCGACATAACGACTCAATAAATGAGCATATGAAATAAAGTGGTTACGAACAACTCCGCGATAAGCTCAAGGCGTCAGAAATATATTGTAGAAAACTGCCACGAACACGAAAATGCTATCGAAGTTAACTAAAGTAATTTAAGGGACGTGTGCAAGCTTATGGAACCTAGTTCAGGTGGACAATCATATGAGATAAAAAAGCGTTAGGACAATATAGCAAACTCAGACGCCCTAACTGTACGTTCAAACCCCCTGCAAGTAATATAATATCTGAACTAGTAGCACTGCGTAGTAGCGCGTTCTGTTTGTGATAGAATGTGTCCTTGATAGCATTAGAACTGCAGTCACTGGGAGCATAAACGGAAATCACAAACAAACAGCGTTTTGAATTACTCTACCTTAGCTGATGTCGTCAGACGGGCTGTTCACCGGAATCCAATCAACCAACGATAGCTCAGACTTGGAGCTGAGAATGATACCTACACCAGCTTGACCTGTGAGTGCTGCATCGGCGTCTCCGGATGCGTGCAACCAATAACAAGAGGATAAGCCGGGTGCAGTTAATTCAACAACCCCATTATGGCCATTGATCCTCGTTTCGGACACACAACACATTAAGACCCAGTGTGTTCAAGGTAAGTGCGAGTGCAGCCTGTTGAGCTGTTTGTCTTAGAGTGAGAACGTTGAATGTCGACATGAAAACGGAACAGCGTGGTCTTATAAGAGATTTTTGCCGATAGGTGCTGTGTGATGGTGACTGTAGATGGTTCTACTCCAGTGGCACTCCGGTTGTCAATTAAGCTAGGAATTATAGGACGAAGATTAAATATGGGGGTCGGCATGGGAGTAAAAGAAACAGGTGGATAAGAAAGAAGGGAGGCGTCGGCAGTAGCATATTTTCGCTTATCCGCCCTGCTGTATGCAGCAGATAAGGCGACCCTTGATAAACTGAGCGACGGCCGATGCAGGATGAAGTTTATGTTTGAAGAAAATGTCATGGTTGTATGTGGGCTGGGATACTGCCAGGGCGCCCAGACCTAGACAGGAGGATGATTAGGGTCCTCATCCAAAGCTTTTGGCTCCAAAGCCTGTCCGCAAAACAGCGGAGAGATTGCAATGATTTAGTTTTATAGAAATGGACGCCATCCCATTTCAAACCCCCAATCTGGAGGACCAGGAGACTGAGTTTGTCTGACCTCTCACCATTGACCAACCTGGGAGGAGTAGCTCTCAAGGTGCCCTGAGGCATCACACAGTATAGCTCAATGGATCAAGGAGGTACTCAAACCGTCGCTTCACGTTAAGGGCCAGTCTCTTTGCGACAGGCAACATGGAAGCTGTAACAATTTCTGACAATATGAATCATTTCTTTCGTTTCGCCGTTTAGCTTCCAGCTAGCGCTATCCACCAGCCAATATTGCGCAATTCGGAAGGCCAAATCATCCCCGATACGGAAGGAAAACTTTCCAGATGGGTAGAGTATTTTAGCAACCTACTAAACCACCCAGTACACATCACCGCATCCAGTTCAGCATTAACCCAGTCAGGATATGACGCAGAATATTCGCCGCCATCTCCCACAAAAATTGCAGACATCGTTCGTGGTCTGAAGCCGAAGAAAGCTCCTGGAGCATACGGGATTCCAGCCGAAATCTACAAATCTTATCTACCAGTCCTCCTTGTCTTTTTGCACGAGCTCTTCTGCTCGATTTGAGAGACCGAAAACTGTCTTTCCCCGTGGAGTACCTCAGTACTACTATCATTTCCCAAGAAATGTGACCGAACTGTGTGCAGTAATTATCACAGGATTAGCCCAATCGATGTGGCTGCCAAAACCTTTGCACGAATCTCGCTTGCCCGCTTTGCCAATGGGAGGAACCTGCGAACTCATCATAATCAAGGTGGCTTTCGTCCAGACAGAGCCTGCACTGACCACATCTCTCTACGCCGGGTACTCGAACACCGCTATCAGTTCCAGCAGCCCAAGTTTGTGAACTGCCTTTGACTCAGCTGACCATGAAGCACTCTGGAGAGTCCTACTTGCCGAGGGTGTGCCGGTCCAACTCGTTAACTGAATGAGATCATACTACCGTTGCACAAAGGCCCGGATTCGGGTCTATGGAGAAGAAACAAAGGAACTCGACATCAATATTGGAGTCCGGCAGGGTTGCTTACTTTCTCCAGTGCTGTTCAAGTTCGCAGTCGATTGGGTTATGTATCATGTCCTTGAGGACTATCGTGGTGTTCAAGTTAGCCCTGACTTCTGGCCGTCAGATCTAGAGTTTGTTGACGGTATCGCTATGCTTGCGGAAGATGCTATATCACTACAGTCACTGCTAAATCGGGTCGACCAATCAGCCTCTATGATCGGCCTCGAAATTAACATCAGCAAGACGAAGTACTTCTCATCGTTAGCCACCCAGTCCGCCCCATCGCTCTCCTTACACGGACAACTTATCGACTCCGTTCCTGAGTTCAAGTATCTTGGATTCACTATACTCCCCAATGGTCAGGTTACATCCAAAATCCGGAAGCGCACTGACAGCGTTAAAACAGCCTTCTTACAACTGAGAAACATGTTGTGGCGAAGGACGGAAAATAGTCTGAGAACGAAGATCCGAGTATTCCCAGCAACCATTCGTGCTATTTTACTTTATGGTTGCGAAACATGGCCGCTGCGATCCGAAGACACCCGGAAGCTGGAAGTCTTCGACCACTGGTGTCTAAGGCTTAACTTGAAAATGCAGTGGCATGAGCGTACCACCAATGACAAAATCCGTAAGCGTTGTTACCGTCTTCCGAAGCTCTCACCGCTCATCCAAAGCCACAGACCTCAGTGGTTCCATCACGTTCTCTGCAGACCAGCCACTGACTTCATTAGTCCGTGGTTTTACCCTCACCTTGCCAATGTTGGTGTCGTCGCCGTGATGGACGACTGAAGAGGTGGCTCGCAGCAGTCAAATCGGATGTCGATCTTCTGGGACTCCATGTTGTGCATGGTGCTCACCAATGGAGGGATCGTTGGATCAGTATCTGCGACTCGGGACATTCATGAAGCCTGCTCACCTTGTCGAAGGAGTTAGCCGCAGTAAACTAAGTAAGTAAGCTGGTGGTTATTTCACACACAATACTCAAGCTTCCCGATTGCCGCCGCTGCCTTCGACACGCGGAAACGAAGCTCACGGTGTATCTGTTGGTCAGTCGAAACAGCATTCCCATCGCGACGAGACTGGACGTTAACGTGGTGCGATGGTTCGTGTGCCTCAGTGATCCATTGAGCTATGCTGCATGATGCTTTTTGCACCTTCAGAGTCACTCATACCAGATTGGTTAATGATTAGAGGCCGGACAAACTCAGCCTCCTGGTCCTCCAGGTTGGGAGTTGGAATGAGGGTGGCTCCTTATTCCTTAAAACGGACTCCTTGTAGCCCACCACCAAACCCGCTGCCTTGCGGTCAAGTTTTTGAACCAAAGGCTTTGGTTGAGAACCCTAATCGTTCTCCTGTCTAGGCCTGGGCAACCTGACAGTATCCTGCCCACGCAATACAATGAATCTTATCTCAAACAAATTGCTGATGCTCTGGCCATCGCAGAGGATAATCAACGGTGCCCTATCTGCTGCATCGGGCAGGGTGGATAGGGGTTTGGATGCTACTGCTCAGGCCCACGCGACTCCTTATCCCCCTTCTAGCGCTTTTTCATCCTTATCGTCCCGTTAAAACTTCACTTTTATCCCTCATTTTCAATCCACCGATCCCTGACCCTCCCCCACCTTGCTTCAATAGCCGCTTGTCTTCTAGTATCGAATAACACACAGTCGCAGGGCATCGCTCTAATCCAGTCGACAAGTCCATGTTTGACCAAGCGGACAACGTCAGTTCATCCGTTTTCCTTTGGAGTCCACGAGTCTCGTTAAGACCGGCAAGCCCTGACGTGCGCACTTTGCTAAAGATTGGACAACGCAGCACTTGCCCGCATATTAGAGACCCTATCGATTGATATGGGATATTCTTGTGTTACAAACTTACTTGTGACGAGACAGGAATGGTTGCAAGCACTGAACCGGGGAAAGTCCGTCGACGTAATCTACATCGACTTCAGAAAAGCATTCGACAAAGTCAATCATGAATTGCTTCTAGATAGATTAAGGTCGTGTGGTGTCGGAGGATCGTTACATCGATGGATCCATGAATTTCTCGTTGGAAGAAGGTGGAGAGTACAGGTGGACGGCCATCTAACCGATTGGTATCCCTTGACCAGTGGTGTACCTCAAGGTACGGTACTGGGACCTACTCTGTTTCTCATCCATATCAACGAGCTGCCCCAGCTTCTACGGTCGCCGTGTGCACTGTTTGCGGATGACCTAAAAATTTGGCGAGAAATTAATACTCTCGATGACTGTGACATTCTCCAACAAGACCTCGACCGCCTCGCAGTATGGTCTGCTGAAGTCCACCTACCGGTCAATCCGGCAAAGTCCCTATTCATGAATCTCGGGAAGGCTGTTCATGGACCAGCGTACACCCTAGACGGCCAACCACTGCATCCCACACCTTCCGTGAAAGACCTAGGTGTACTCTCACGCTGCGACTTGAAGTCCGTCGACAACACCAACAAACTGTATCGAAACGGACTGCGCATGCTCTGGGCGTTGAAACGCAGCTTCTGCACTTGGTCTGAGGACGTCGCCACTCGCCTCTTCTCTTCCATCGTCAGACCAATGGTAGAGTACGGCTCGCCTGCATATTGTCCGATCATTCGCGGCGAAGCGCAAAAGATCGAACGAGCACAACACATCGCCACCAAGTTGATCCCCAGCTTGAGAGGCTTATCGTATGAAAACCGGTGCATGAAACTTGGGCTCTACATCTTGTCATATCGCCGTGTTCGAGTGGATCTTATCATGACCTACCGTATTTTACATCTCGGTCATTTCCCCATGCTAAGGTCGTTACTCCACTTGCGAGTACCATGCACCACACGTGGGCACAGGTACAAACTCGTGGTACCTGATCTGAAGAAAATCCCACACCCCCTGTGTTTCGAGCGGAGGGTTGTACACGCCTGGAACAGTCTGCCAGAACACGTCGTCGAGGCCGAATCTGTGCAGAAATTCAAATCTTTGTTGGATGTACACTTCGCTAACATACGTTTCAGAGAACGGTTGCCACTTGACAACGATATCACCCACTAGTGACTCACTGTGTAAACAAGCATTTTGTGTGCTACAGAAGGAGTTGCTGAACCATCTCATGATAACCACCGGACGTGTTTATTTATTTTTCTTAAAGTGTTTTTTTTGATTATCACCCGATGGAGTTGTACAGAATTATTTTCTACTTGCTCCAAAATACAGTATTCAGTTTATCAAAACTTCATGCTCCATGCTTACCCTGCGATCCCCCACATGCGATACTGGCGGCATCATCATCATCATTATACACGTCAGCTAGAGGTGGGAAACACCTCAGCTACTGTGTCGTAATACATAAATGAAAAAGGTAAATAAATACAAAAGTTGCATGCCAGCTGAGCTACCAGCAACGCAAATGCGTCGATCCGGTAAGCTACCAGCCGGCTAATAGGCAAAAAGAAAAAGTTATTTTGTTTTACGCTAAGAAATGAGATCGTAGGTGGAGGAGGAGGCTAAAAGGGATTGGGTGGGATAAAGAAACTCACAGCACGAACGCCACTGAGGTCGGCTCCTAGCCATATCAGCAAGTGAATCCAGCCAAACGTGTTCACCGTCTTTTGGACCTCAACCAAGGAGCCGAGACGCTCCAACCGAGGCCAGCACAGAAGTAAGGGCCGTCATTTCTCTTGACCAAGTCATCGCTTGGCCAGTCCTCCCCTTCTTCCATCCACAGCTCAGTACGCAAACAACGCACGTCATGGAAGTCGATGGTATGGCATGCGCAACACGTGGCTGCGCCATCGGAGCCTGGTGCGTGAAATAACGGTGCTGAGCGGTTTGGTTCCTTTTCCTGTGCCATAAACAAGACATCGAACACGCTCGTTACTCACGCGGCGTTTCCACCATATGTGAGTAAAACTGCGAAGGCACCGATAGTCGAACGTAACTAGCCTCTTCATGTCCGCCGACCTTAGGGGCCAGGTTTCACAACCGTACAGTAGGGTCGAACGTACCGCTGCATTGTACACTCTACGCTTCAGGGCGACAGTAATGTCGCGCCGCCGTCATTAGTGGCGAAGCTCGAAGTGCTTTAGCTATACCGCTCGTGATCTCGTCTTCGATCTCACGGGCGCTGATACAACTTCCCAGGTAGTTGCATTTTTGAAGGACTTCTAGCTGATCCCCACCAACGGTTAGCGCAGGAGGTGATCTCTGCCAATCTTGGAGGAACGCTTTGCACTTTGATGGTGCAAAGCAAAGCCTGAAGCGGCTGACAGCCAGTGCTAATCTGTCCAGTGCGGCTTGGCACGTCTGAGAGCTGTCACAGATGAGGGCAATGTAGTCTGCATACTCCAAGTCGAGAAGTTGTTCTCCTGGGAGTAGCTACACACCTTCCAAGTCATCCTGTAAATGTAAACTCCATGACTTGGTCACTAGCGAAGTTGAAAAGAAAAGGTGACAGCGGGCATCCTTGTCTCACACCGCTGGAGATATTAATGGGCGGCGACAGCTTGCCGTAAGCCATCACCCCGCCTGAACTACGCGCGTATAATGATCGGATAATATTTACATATTTCTCAGGTACACCTTTCCTGAGTAGACAACTCCAAAGGGCACATTGATCAACCGAATCGAAGCCACCTTTGATGTCGAGGAACACGACTACGGTGGGCCGCCAATTTATGTGACGGTGCTCCAACAACTGACGCAAGGTGAAGGTGTGGTCGTTGCAGCCACGACCCCGACGAAACCCAGCTTCCCACTCATGAATACGGCTTTCAGGTACGCCAGTCAGTCTGTGAAGAATTATGGAGGCGAGTAATTTGGGGGCGATGGGGATCAGACTGATTCCTCTATGGTTGTCGCATTCCGAACGCGAGCCTCCACTGACGGCACAGTCTCATTGCCCCCGCCAAGTGATGATGCAGCTTCAAATGCCTGTCAGGCTGGCGTCGGCATTATCTTGAGTCACCGGGCTGAAGCTGACCTGATCGACTGGATCGCAGTCCACAGTCGGATATGCGTCGTTAGATTAGCTGGTTCGTTCCATGATACGAAGTTGCGCGGGAACAAACGGTGCCTGTTTGTCCTTCCGGCTTACGCCCCTACGAACTGTAGCACTCAGTCGGTGAAAGGTGCTTTCTATCAGCAAGTTCACGACCTCCCTCGTTATAGAAGAAGCACGTATACTGTGGAGTTGACTGGCGATCTAAACGCCAAAGTCGGAAAATTGTCCTCTGATGAGCTTCAGCTGAGCTGCTAACGTGGCGTAGGCTCCCGTAATGATAAAGGTGAGCGATTGCAATCGCCGTTACCTTGAATCAAAATGGCAGACCAGTAGCATTCTTCTCCCGAACGCTATCTCACAGCGAAAAACACCACTCCGCCGTAGAAAAAGAGGCCTGCGCTATAGTCGAAGCAGTGCGAAAATGGCGTCATTTCCTCCTTGGCAATCCATTTACGATAGTAACTGACCAGCGATCAGTGACATTTATGTACGGTGACAATAACAAAGGAAAAATTAAGAATGATAAAATCCAACGTTGGCGTTTGAAATTATCAAGTTATCGGTTCGATATAATGTATAGACCGGGAAGCGGAAATAAAGCAGCCGACATGCTCTCCAGAATTCATTGTTCAGCGTCTCTGAGTGGTACGGAACTTAACGAACTACACAAGTCAATGTGCCACCCTGGTGTTTCTCGTATGATGCATTTTATCCGTTCTCGTAACCTTCCATTTTCCTTGGACGACGTCAGGACGATGACCTCACAATGCAAAGCTGGCGCCGAAATCAAACCTAGGTTCTATAGGCCCCCTGTTGGTCGACTCGTTAAAGCTACACAACCGTTTGAACGGTTGAGCATTGATTTCAAAGGACCACTTCCATCTACGTCAAGAAACAAGTATCTCCTGACTGTTATTAACGAATACTCTCGGTTTCCCTTCGCCTTTGCCTGCTCTGATATGACTTCTGCAACAGTGATCGGATGCCTCACTCAGCTGTTTGCTTTGTTCGGAATGCCATCTTATATACACTCCGGCCGCGGTCCTTCTTTTGTGTCCGAAGAAGTAAGAAACTTTCTGCACGATAAAGGAATATCCACCAGCAGGACTACCGCTTATAACCCGCAAGGCAATGGGCAGGTTGAGCGTCTCAATGGAACTTTATGGCGCGCTATTACGCTTTCACTATCTTCTAAAAACCTGGATATCGGACAGTGGGAGTCGGTCCTCTTAGATGCTCTTCACTCTATCCGATTGTTGCTGTGCACAACCACCAACGAAACTCAACACGAGCGCTTATTTCGATTCAACCGAAAGTCAACTACTGGCACATCCCTTCCTACGCGGCTATCCGAGCCTGGTCGGGTACTCATGAAGCGTGCTTCACGTCAATCGAAATATGAACCATTGGTTGAAGAAGTTGAGCTACTGGATTGCAACCCAGATGATACTTTTGTCCGACTTCCCGATGGCAGAGAGGAGACGGTTTCTACTCACCACTTGGCTCCTGCTGCTGGCAAGATTCCCGATGACAGCGATGTCCCTCTGATGCCCCACGTGCTAAATGCACCAGATGCTATGGTTCCCACTACTACTCTGTCAGCAACTCCCGACCCATCTCCTGATGATACTACTACTAGAAGAGAGACTACTCTGCTACAACAACAACAACAACAACAACGAACCCGACCGTACGATCTAAGAAATCGTGAAGCTTGATCCCGCTCTTCATTTATTATACGTCGCTTTTTTGGACAGCTCTTTCATTCGCATCCCGCATGTTACCCTTATCCAATTTCCCTTCCTAACACGGACCGCTCTGCGCCGAACTCATCTTTACAAACGTCATCAACTACTCAGCAACGATTTCCTAGCGAGGGAGAATGTTATGTGTTTTTGATTTTGCCGTATTCCATGCTTTGGCATATTTACCGTTCTAATACATGTTTCTGTTTTTATAGCTCATACGTCCGAATTAGTAATCGAGTAAAGCCTCCTTATCGGCTTTTGTCTTCTTCCTTCATTCCTGGAATAATCCGTGTTCATTACAATTTACTCGATTAATTCAACAATCTCATGGATCGAATCTTACGCCCAGATCGCTTTGATGTGGATCTTCAATCTGCTGACGCCGGCAAACGCTGGGCCCATCGGATCTACACTTTCAACAACTTTTAGAATCGATCGAGTCCATGAAGCCGGACAAGCTCAAAATGTTAATGAATTATATCGCATCTGCCCTGTTCGAGGTGGTTTTTCAGTGCTCTTCTTATGAGGATGCCGTCAAAACGCTACAAGATATCTTGATAAAACCCAAAAACGAAATTTTTGCACGTCACATCCTAGCCACTGCCAGGCAAGAAAACGGTGAATCGTTAGACCAATTCATTCAGAAGTTAAATTCCGCTGCTAGTGACTGTAATGTCCTACCAGTCAATGCCGACGAACACAGGAATCAAGCTATCAGAGGTGCTTTTATCAGTGGTCTACAATCTAACCTCATCAGGCAGAGATTATTGGAACAAAAATCACTCGATCTTCAGTCCGCTTTTGAGATGGCTAGATCGCTTGACTTGGCCCAAAAACAAGACGCTTCCTTTCAGCTGACGACTTGTAACTCCACGATGAAAACTGTAATTCCATCTGAGCCGCAGCTATCTTCTCAAGAAGAACCTGTCGCTGCGTCCTCCCAGTCAATGTGTTTCTTTTGCGGCTACGTCAGACATCCTAGATCAAGATGTCCCGCCAGAGATGCGACATGTAAAAAGTGTACAAAGAAAGGTCATTTCCAGAGCGTTTGCAAATCCAGGCTAAGCACAAATCACGGCTCGAACGTTTCTATGTCGGTTTTATCTTCTGAGACGTCTGCTGCCGCGCCCGACAGCCTTTGCAGTGCCGTTACTAACATCTTTGTGAATGACATACCGCTGCAAGCCCTTGTCGATACTGGGAGCTCTGAAAGCTACATTTCCGCTTCAGTAGTAAAACTTAACAAATTTCATATCGAAACATCTCGGGAGCACATCGTTATGGCCTCCACTACTCATTCTAGTTTCACCCAAGGACATATTATCTGCTCCATTCGACACAAAGACACCTATTATTTCAATGTAAAACTATCCGTTTTATCTAACCTTTGCTCTGACGTATTACTTGGTCACAACTTCCTCAAATATCATCGTAAAATTGAGACATCGCTTCATGGATCCAGACCTCCTTTTACTATTTGTGGCCTAATGGCGGCCCGTGTGAAACCGTTCCCCCTGTTTGAGCACCTTGCCCCAAATTGCCAGCCGATTGTTACAAAATCTAGACGCCATAGCGAATCCGATGAAACTTTCATTCAATCTGAAATCAAAAGACTTCTGGCAGATGGCATTATCCAGCCTTCGAGGTCGCCGTGGCGAGCGCAAGTGTTAGTAACTACGAGCGGACATAAGAAGCGTATGGTTGTGGATTATAGCCAAACTATCAATCGATTTACCTATCTTAATGCCTACCCGCTTCCAAGGATCGATGACCTCATCGATAAAATCGCTCGTTTCGATGTGTATAGTCCTCTAGATTTGGAGAGTGCTTACCATCAAATACCAATCAACGAGGCTGAACGTAAATACACTGCCTTTGAAGCTGGTGGAAAACTTTACGAGTTTTGCCGTATTCCCTTCGGTGTTACCAACGGCGTCGCCTGCTTTCAACGAGCCATTGACAGTTTTCTGAAACGGGAAGGAGTTGCAGATACCTTTGCATATGTTGACAACGTTACGCTGTGCGGTAGAAGCAAAGAGGAACATGATGCAAATCTTAAACACTTCCTGACGGTGGCCAAAATTGCGGCATCACTTTTAATGATACAAAAAGCAGTTTTGCTGTTAATAAAATCACCTTGCTCGGTTACGAAATATCCAAGGGCATTATCAAACCTGACCCGGAGCGACTACGACCTTTGGCCGAGTTGATGCCACCGCATGATTCCAAGTCACAACAGCGCCTAGTAGGAATGTTTGCATATTATTCGAAATGGATTCCAAAATATTCCGATAAAATCTATCCATTGAATCACAATGACACTTTCCCGCTGCCCGAACCGGTAATGAACTGCTTCGAACAACTCAAAAAAGAATTAGAATGATCTACAGTCGTGACTATCACACCCGGTGTACCACTGGTAGTCGAAACAGATGCATCTGACATTGCAATCGTCGCTACCTTGAATCAAAATGGCAGACCAGTAGCATTCTTCTCCCGAACGCTATCTCACAGCGAAAAACACCACTCCGCCGTAGAAAAAGAGGCCTGCGCTATAGTCGAAGCAGTGCGAAAATGGCGTCATTTCCTCCTTGGCAATCCATTTACGATAGTAACTGACCAGCGATCAGTGACATTTATGTACGGTGACAATAACAAAGGAAAAATTAAGAATGATAAAATCCAACGTTGGCGTTTGAAATTATCAAGTTATCGGTTCGATATAATGTATAGACCGGGAAGCGGAAATAAAGCAGCCGACATGCTCTCCAGAATTCATTGTTCAGCGTCTCTGAGTGGTACGGAACTTAACGAACTACACAAGTCAATGTGCCACCCTGGTGTTTCTCGTATGATGCATTTTATCCGTTCTCGTAACCTTCCATTTTCCTTGGACGACGTCAGGACGATGACCTCACAATGCAAAGCTTGCGCCGAAATCAAACCTAGGTTCTATAGACCCCCTGTTGGTCGACTCGTTAAAGCTACACAACCGTTTGAACGGTTGAGCATTGATTTCAAAGGACCACTTCCATCTACGTCAAGAAACAAGTATCTCCTGACTGTTATTAACGAATACTCTCGGTTTCCCTTCGCCTTTGCCTGCTCTGATATGACTTCTGCAACAGTGATCGGATGCCTCACTCAGCTGTTTGCTTTGTTCGGAATGCCATCTTATATACACTCCGGCCGCGGTCCTTCTTTTGTGTCCGAAGAAGTAAGAAACTTTCTGCACGATAAAGGAATATCCACCAGCAGGACTACCGCTTATAACCCGCAAGGCAATGGGCAGGTTGAGCGTCTCAATGGAACTTTATGGCGCGCTATTACGCTTTCACTATCTTCTAAAAACCTGGATATCGGACAGTGGGAGTCGGTCCTCTTAGATGCTCTTCACTCTATCCGATTGTTGCTGTGCACAACCACCAACGAAACTCAACACGAGCGCTTATTTCGATTCAACCGAAAGTCAACTACTGGCACATCCCTTCCTACGCGGCTATCCGAGCCTGGTCGGGTACTCATGAAGCGTGCTTCACGTCAATCGAAATATGAACCATTGGTTGAAGAAGTTGAGCTACTGGATTGCAACCCAGATGATACTTTTGTCCGACTTCCCGATGGCAGAGAGGAGACGGTTTCTACTCACCACTTGGCTCCTGCTGCTGGCAAGATTCCCGATGACAGCGATGTCCCTCTGATGCCCCACGTGCTAAATGCACCAGATGCTATGGTTCCCACTACTACTCTGCCAGCAACTCCCGACCCATCTCCTGATGATACTACTACTAGAAGAGAGACTACTCTGCTACAACAACAACAACAACAACGAACCCGACCGTACGATCTAAGAAATCGTGAAGCTTGATCCCGCTCTTCATTTATTATACGTCGCTTTTTTGGACAGCTCTTTCATTCGCATCCCGCATGTTATTCTTATCCAATTTCCCTTCCTAACACGGACCGCTCTGCGCCGAACTCATCTTTACAAACGTCATCAACTACTCAGCAACGATTTCCTAGCGAGGGAGAATGTTATGTGTTTTTGATTTTGCCGTATTCCATGCTTTGGCATATTTACCGTTCTAATACATGTTTCTGTTTTTATAGCTCATACGTCCGAATTAGTAATCGAGTAAAGCCTCCTTATCGGCTTTTGTCTTCTTCCTTCATTCCTGGAATAATCCGTGTTCATTACAATTTACTCGATTAATACAACAATCTCATGGATCGAATCTTACGCCCAGATCGCTTTGATGTGGATCCTCAATCTTCTGATGCCGGAAAACGCCGGTCCCATTGGATCTATACTTACAAAATTTTTAATAATCGATCAAATCCATCAAGCCGGACAAGCTCAAAATATTAGTGAATCATATCTCATCTGTCCTGTTCGAGGTGGTTGTTCAGTGCTCTTGTTACGGGGAGGTCATCAAAACGCTACATGATATCTTCATAAAACCCAAAAACGAAATTTTTGCACGTCACATCCTAGCCACTGCCAGGCAAGAAAACGGTGAATCGTTAGACCAATTCATTCAGAAGTTAAATTCCGCTGCTAGTGACTGTAATTTCCTACCAGTCACTGCCGACGAACACAGGAATCAAGCTATCAGAGGTGCTTTTATCAGCGGTCTACAATCTAACCTCATCAGGCAGAGATTATTGGAACAAAAATCACTCGATCTTCAGTCCGCTTTCGAGATGGCTAGATCGCTTGACTTGGCCCAAAAACAAGCCGCTTCCTTTCAGCTGACGACTTGTAACTCCACGATGAAAACTGTAATTCCATCTGAGCCGCAGCTATCTTCTCAAGAAGAACCTGTCGCTGCGTCCTCCCAGTCAATGTGTTTCTTTTGCGGCTACGTCAGACATCCTAGATCAAGATGTCCCGCCAGAGATGCGACATGTAAAAAGTGTACAAAGAAAGGCCATTTCCAGAGCGTTTGCAAATCCAGGCCAAGCACAAATCACGGCTCGAACGTTTCTATGTCGGTTTTATCTTCTGTGACGTCTGCTGCCGCGCCCGGCAGCCTTTGCAGTGCCGTTACTAACATCTTTGTGAATGACATACCGCTGCAAGCCCTTGTCGATACTGGGAGCTCTGAAAGCTACATTTCCGCTTCAGTTGTAAAACTTAACAAATTTCATATCGAAACCTCTCGGGAGCACATCGTTATGGCCTCCACTACTCATTCTAGTTTCACCCAAGGACATATTATTTGCTCCATTCGACACAAAGACACCTGTTATTCCAATGTGAAACTATCCGTTTTATCTAACCTTTGCTCTGACGTATTACTTGGTCACAACTTCCTCAAATATCATCGTAAAATTGAGATATCGTTTCATGGATCCAGACCTCCTTTTACTATTTGTGGCCTAATGGCGGCCCGTGTGGAACCGTTCCCCCTGTTTGAGCACCTTGCTCCAAATTGCCAGCCGATTGTTACAAAATCTAGACGCCATAGCGAATCCGATGAAACTTTCATTCAATCTGAAATCAAAAGACTTCTGGCAGATGGCATTATCCAGCCTTCGAGGTCGCCGTGGCGAGCGCAAGTGTTAGTAACTACGAGCGGACATAAGAAGCGTATGGTTGTGGATTATAGCCAAACTATCAATCGATTTACCTATCTTGATGCCTACCCGCTTCCAAGGATCGATGACCTCATCGATAAAATCGCTCGTTTCGATGTGTATAGTACTCTAGATTTGAAGAGTGCTTACCATCAAATACCAATCAACGAGGGAGAACGTAAATACACTGCCTTTGAAGCTGGTGGAAAACTTTACGAGTTTTGCCGTATTCCCTTCGGTGTTACCAACGGCGTCGCCTGCTTTCAACGAGCCATCGACAGTTTTCTGAAACGGGAAGGAGTTGCAGATACCTTTGCATATGTTGACAACGTTACGGTGTGCGGTAGAAGCAAAGAGGAACATGACGCAAATCTTAAACACTTCCTGACGGTAGCCAAAAATTGCGGCATCACTTTTAACGACACAAAAAGCATTTTTGCTGTTAATAAAATCACCTTGCTCGGTTACGAAATATCCAAGGGCATTATCAAACCTGACCCGGAGCGACTACGACCTTTGGCCGAGTTGATGCCACCGCATGATTCCAAGTCACAACAGCGCCTAGTAGGAATGTTTGCATATTATTCGAAATGGATTCCAAAATTTTCCGATAAAATCTATCCATTGATTCACAATGAAACTTTCCCGCTGCCCGAACCGGTAATGAACTGTTTCGAACAACTCAAAAAAGAATTAGAACGATCTACAGTCGTGACTATCACACCCGGTGTACCATTGGTAGTCGAAACAGATGCATCTGACATCGCAATCGCCGCTACCTTGAATCAAAATGGCAGACCAGTAGCATTCTTCTCCCGAACGCTATCTCACAGCGAAAAACACCACTCCGCCGTAGAAAAAGAGGCCTGCGCTATAGTCGAAGCAGTGCGAAAATGGCGTCATTTCCTCCTTGGCAATCCATTTACGATAGTAACTGACCAGCGATCAGTGACATTCATGTACGGTGACAATAACAAAGGAAAAATTAAGAATGATAAAATCCAACGTTGGCGTTTGGAACTATCAAGTTATCGGTTCGATATAATGTATAGACCGGGAAGCGGAAATAAAGCAGCCGACACGCTCTCCAGAATTCATTGTTCAGCGTCTCTGAGTGGTACGGAACTTAACGAACTACACAAGTCAATGTGCCACCCTGGTGTTTCTCGTATGATGCATTTTATCCGTTCTCGTAACCTTCCATTTTCCTTGGACGATGTCAGGACGATGACCTCACAATGCAAAGCTTGCGCCGAAATCAAACCTAGGTTCTATAGACCCCCTGTTGGTCGACTCGTTAAAGCTACACAACCGTTTGAACGGTTGAGCATTGATTTCAAAGGACCACTTCCATCTACGTCAAGAAACAAGTATCTCCTGACTGTTATTGACGAATACTCTCGGTTTCCCTTCGCGTTTGCCTGCTCTGATATGACTTCTGCAACAGTGATCGGATGCCTCACTCAGCTGTTTGCTTTGTTCGGAATGCCATCTTATATACACTCCGACCGCGGTCCTTCTTTTGTGTCCGAAGAAGTAAGAAAGTTTCTGCACGATAAAGGAATATCCACCAGTAGGACTACCGCTTATAATCCGCAAGGCAATGGGCAGGTTGAGCGTCTCAATGGAACTTTATGGCGCGCTATTACGCTTTCACTATCTTCAAAAAACCTGGATATCGGACAGTGGGAGTCGGTCCTCTTAGATGCTCTTCACTCTATCCGATCGTTGCTGTGCACAGCCACCAACGAAACTCCACACGAGCGCTTATTTCGATTCAACCGAAAGTCAACTACTGGCACATCCCTTCCTACGTGGCTATCCGAGCCTGGTCGGGTACTCATGAAGCGTGCTTCACGTCAATCGAAATATGAACCATTGGTTGAAGAAGTTGAGCTACTTGATTGCAACCCAGATTATGCTTTTGTCCGACTTCCCGATGGCAGAGAGGAGACGGTTTCTACTCGCCACTTGGCTCCTGCTGCTGGCAGGATTCCCGATGACAGCGATGTCCCTCTGACGCCCCACGTGCTAAATGCACCGGATGCTATGGTTCCTACTACTACTCTGCCAGCAACTCCCGACCCATCTCCTGATGATACTACTACTAGAAGAGAGACTACTCTGCTACAACAACAACAACGAACCCGACCGTACGATCTAAGAAATCGTGAAGCTTGATCCTGCTCTTCATTTATTATACGTCGCTTTTTTGGACAGCTCTTTCATTCGCATCCCGCATGTTATTCTTATCCAATTTCCCTTCCTAACACGGACCGCTCTGCGCCGAACTCATCTTTACAAACGTCATCAACTACTCAGCAACGATTTCCTAGCGAGGGAGAATGTTATGTGTTTTTGATTTTGCCGTATTCCATGCTTTGGCATATTTACCGTTCTAATACATGTTTCTGTTTTTATAGCTCATACGTCCGAATTATTAATCGAGTAAAGCCTCCTTATCGGCTTTTGTCTTCTTCCTTCATTCCTGGAATAATCCGTGTTCATTACAATTTACTCGATTAATACAGCAATCTCATGGATCGAATCTTACGCCCAGATCGCTTTGATGTGGATCCTCAATCTTCTGACGCCGGCAAACGCTGGGCCCATTGGATCTACACTTTCAACAATTTTTAGAATCGATCGAGTCCATGAAGCCGGACAAGCTCAAAACGTTAATGAATTATATCTCATCTGCCCTGTTCGAGGTGGTTTTTCAGTGCTCTTCTTATGAGGATGCCGTCAAAACGCTACAAGATATCTTCATAAAACCCAAAAACGAAATTTTTGCACGTCACATCCTAGCCACTGCCAGGCAAGAGAACGGTGAATCGTTAGACCAATTCATTCAGAAGTTAAATTCCGCTGCTAGTGACTGTAATTTTCTACCAGTCACTGCTGACGAACACAAGAATCAAGCTATCAGAGGTGCTTTTATCAGCGGTCTACAATCTAACCTCATCAGGCAGAGATTACTGGAACAAAAATCACTCGATCTTCAGTCCGCTTTCGAGATGGCTAGATCGCTTGACTTGGCCCAAAAACAAGCTGCTTCCTTTCAGCTGACGACTTGTAACTCCACGATGAAAACCGAAATCCCATCTGAGCCGCAGCTATCTTCTCAAGAAGAACCTGTCGCTGCGTCCTCCCAGTCAACGTGTTTCTTTTGCGGCTACGCCAGACATCCTAGATCAAGATGTCCCGCCAGAGATGCGACATGTAAAAAGTGTTCAAAGAAAGGCCATTTCCAGAGCGTTTGCAAATCCAGGCCAAGCACAAATCACGGCTCGAACGTTTCTATGTCGGTTTTATCTTCTATGACGTCTGCTGCCGCGCCCGGCAGCCTTTGCAGTGCCGTTACTAACATCTTTGTGAATGACATACCGCTGCAAGCTCTTGTCGATACTGGGAGCTCTGAAAGCTACATTTCCGCTTCAGTTGTAAAACTTAACAAATTTCATATCGAAACCTCTCGGGAGCACATCGTTATGGCCTCCACTACTCATTCTAGTTTCACCCAAGGACATATTATTTGCTCCATTCGACACAAAGACACCTGTTATTCCAATGTGAAACTATCCGTTTTATCTAACCTTTGCTCTGACGTATTACTTGGTCACAACTTCCTCAAATATCATCGTAAAATTGAGATATCGTTTCATGGATCCAGACCTCCTTTTACTATTTGTGGCCTAATGGCGGCCCGTGTGGAACCGTTCCCCCTGTTTGAGCACCTTGCTCCAAATTGCCAGCCGATTGTCACAAAATCTAGACGCCATAGCGAATCCGATGAAACTTTCATTCAATCTGAAATCAAAAGACTTCTGGCAGATGGCATTATCCAACCTTCGAGGTCGCCGTGGCGAGCGCAAGTGTTAGTAACTACGAGCGGACATAAGAAGCGTATGGTTGTGGATTATAGCCAAACTATCAATCGATTTACCTATCTTGATGCCTACCCGCTTCCAAGGATCGATGACCTCATCGATAAAATCGCTCGTTTCGATGTGTATAGTACTCTAGATTTGAAGAGTGCTTACCATCAAATACCAATCAACGAGGGAGAACGTAAATACACTGCCTTTGAAGCTGGTGGAAAACTTTACGAGTTTTGCCGTATTCCCTTCGGTGTTACCAACGGCGTCGCCTGCTTTCAACGAGCCATCGACAGTTTTCTGAAACGGGAAGGAGTTGCAGATACCTTTGCATATGTTGACAACGTTACGGTGTGCGGTAGAAGCAAAGAGGAACATGACGCAAATCTTAAACACTTCCTGACGGTAGCCAAAAATTGCGGTATCACTTTTAACGACACAAAAAGCATTTTTGCTGCTAATAAAATCACCTTGCTCGGTTACGAAATATCCAAGGGCATTATCAAACCTGACCCGGAGCGACTACGACCTTTGGCCGAGCTGATGCCACCGCATGATTCCAAGTCACAACAGCGCCTAGTAGGAATGTTTGCATATTATTCGAAATAGATTCCAAAATTTTCAGATAAAATCTATCCATTGATTCACAATGAAACTTTCCCGCTGCCCGAACCGGTAATGAACTGTTTCGAACAACTCAAAAAAGAATTAGAACGATCTACAGTTGTGACTATCACACCCGGTGTACCATTGGTAGTCGAAACAGATGCATCTGACATCGCAATCGCCGCTACCTTGAATCAAAATGGCAGACCAGTAGCATTCTTCTCCCGAACGCTATCTCACAGCGAAAAACACCACTCCGCCGTAGAAAAAGAGGCCTGCGCTATAGTCGAAGCAGTGCGAAAATGGCGTCATTTCCTCCTTGGCAATCCATTTACGATAGTAACTGACCAGCGATCAGTGACATTCATGTACGGTGACAATAACAAAGGAAAAATTAAGAATGATAAAATCCAACGTTGGCGTTTGGAACTATCAAGTTATCGGTTCGATATAATGTATAGACCGGGAAGCGGAAATAAAGCAGCCGACACGCTCTCCAGAATTCATTGTTCAGCGTCTCTGAGTGGTACGGAACTTAACGAACTACACAAGTCAATGTGCCACCCTGGTGTTTCTCGTATGATGCATTTTATCCGTTCTCGTAACCTTCCATTTTCCTTGGACGATGTCAGGACGATGACCTCACAATGCAAAGCTTGCGCCGAAATCAAACCTAGGTTCTATAGACCCCCTGTTGGTCGACTCGTTAAAGCTACACAACCGTTTGAACGGTTAAGCATTGATTTCAAAGGACCACTTCCATCTACGTCAAGAAACAAGTATCTCCTGACTGTTATTGACGAATACTCTCGGTTTCCCTTCGCGTTTGCCTGCTCTGATATGACTTCTGCAACAGTGATCGGATGCCTCACTCAGCTGTTTGCTTTGTTCGGAATGCCATCTTATATACACTCCGACCGTGGTCCTTCTTTTGTGTCCGAAGAAGTAAGAAAGTTTCTGCACGATAAAGGAATATCCACCAGTAGGACTACCGCTTATAATCCGCAAGGCAATGGGCAGGTTGAGCGTCTCAATGGAACTTTATGGCGCGCTATTACGCTTTCACTATCTTCAAAAAACCTGGATATCGGACAGTGGGAGTCGGTCCTCTTAGATGCTCTTCACTCTATCCGATCGTTGCTGTGCACAGCCACCAACGAAACTCCACACGAGCGCTTATTTCGATTCAACCGAAAGTCAACTACTGGCACATCCCTTCCTACGTGGCTATCCGAGCCTGGTCGGGTACTCATGAAGCGTGCTTCACGTCAATCGAAATATGAACCATTGGTTGAAGAAGTTGAGCTACTTGATTGCAACCCAGATTATGCTTTTGTCCGACTTCCCGATGGCAGAGAGGAGACGGTTTCTACTCGCCACTTGGCTCCTGCTGCTGGCAGGATTCCCGATGACAGCGATGTCCCTCTGACGCCCCACGTGCTAAATGCACCGGATGCTATG
>OX104063.1:114453859-114492186 GCA_944474145.2 Dicrocoelium dendriticum | reverse complement strand
TATAAGTTATTCCGTCTGATACAGGAAACGGGCAGCAGAAGACCTGGTGTTAGTGAAACTATACGTGACGAGAGTAGACAGCCTATCCACAACTTATCAAAACGTTTGGAACGTTGGGCTGAGCACTTTGAAAGGCAATTTAATCGGTCGGAATGGTTAGATTTCTCGCCGACCAGTCATCGACCTGCTCCGTGGGCTGTCCCTTTGGATCCACCCTCTCGCTCAGAAGTCGAACGTGAGATCGAACTGTTGAAGTTAAATAAAGCCGTGGGACCTGATGACCTTCCTCCAGCCCTCTTCAAATTCGGCGGACCTGCTCTTGTGGATATTTTACACGAATTGCTAGTGAAACTGTGGGAGCAGGAAACTGTCCCAACCGACTGAAGCCGCTGCGTCATAGTCCAAATTTTCAAGGGAGACTCACGATCGGAATGCGGCAGCCATAGAGGAATCAGTCTCCATCGCCTCCAAATTGTTTGCCTCTGTCATCCTTCACAGACTGACTGGCACTCGTGAAAGCCAGATTCGTGAAGAGCAAGCTGGATTTCGTTGCGGTCGTGGCTGCATTGACCACATCTTCACCTTGCGTCAGTTGTTGGAGCACCGTCACACATATTGGCGGTCCACCGTTGTTGTGTTCCTCGATATCAAAGGTGCATTCGATTCTGTGGATAGACATTCACTTTGGGACTGTCTATTCAGGAAAGGTGTCCCTGATAAATATGTGAATAGTATCCGAGCATTATATGCGCGTAGTTCGGACAGAGTGAGGGTTTACGGCAAGTTGTCGTCGCCTTTTAATATCACCAGCGGTGTGAGACAAGGATGCCCGCTGTCACCTTTCCTCTTCAACTTCGCTGTTGACGAAGTCATGGAAATCGCGTTCACAGGACACGACTTAGAAGGTGTTGAGCTACTCCCAGGAGAACGACTTCTTGACTTAGAGTATGCTGATGATATTGCCCTGATGTGTGATAGCTCACAAACGTGCCAAGCGGCACTGGACAGATCAGCTCTAGCTGTCCGTCACTTCGGGCTTTGCTTCGCACCCTCGAAGTGCAAAGCGTTTCTCCAAGATTGGTCTGGACCGCCTCCTACGCTGACCCTTAGTGGGGATCAGCTAGAAGTCGTTGTATCAGCGCCCGTAGGATTGAAGATGAGATCACGAATCGTATAGCAAAAGCTCGGGGCGCTTTTGCTAACCTTCGCTACTTGTGGCGCCGGCGCGACATCACTCTTGCCCTGAAGGGTAGAGTGTACAATGCAGCAGTACGTTCGACTCCACTTTACGGTTGTGAAACCTGGCCGCTTAAAGCAGCGGACCTGAAGAAGCTAGTTACGTTCGACCACCGGTGCCTTCGTAATTTAGCTCACATCTGGTGGGAACACCGCGTGAGCAACGAGTGTGTCCGACGCCTTGTTTATGGCACAGGAAAAGGAAATGAACCGCTCAGCACCGTTATTTCACGCACCAGGCTCCGATGGTTTGGCCACGTGTTACGCATGCCAGCCCACCGACTCGCGCGACGTGTGTTGTCTGCGCGCCGGGGGTGTGGATGGAAGAAGAGGGTTGGCCAAGCGATTACTTGGTCCAGAGGAATGAAGGCCCTCACTTCGAAGCTGGCCTCGGTTGGAGCGTCTCGGCTCCCTGGTTGGGGTCCGAAAGACGATGAACACGTTTGGTTAGACACACTTGCTGATATGGCTACCAGCCGACCTCAGTGGCATTCGTGCTGTGAGTTACTTTGTCCCACCCCATCCCTCTTAGCCTCCCCCTCCAACCACGATCTCATTATTTAGCCTTATATAATTTTGCATAGTAATTTTTTGGTGCACAGCAGCCGGCTGGTAGCTTACCGGAACGATGCCCATCCGTTACCGGTGACGCAGCTGGCTTGCACCAGTTGCATTTTATTCTCCTTTTTTCAATGTATTGCGGCACAGTAGCTGAGGTGTTCCCCACCTCTAGCTAACGTGTATGATGATGATGATGACCTTTCCTCTTCAATTTCGCCATCGAAGATGTTCTCCAAAGAGCACTGGAAGGTGTTCAAGACTGCGGTGTTGAGCCCCTCGCTGGACAGAGTCACGAACGTGGATTAGGCCGATCATATCGTCTTGCTGGGGGACGACCCACAAACCGTACAGAGCGCTTTGGACCGCCTGGCGATGGAGGCGTCTAAGTACGACTTATGCTTCACTCCGGGAAAATGTAAAACGCTGCTCCAGGACTGACAGGTGCCTGAACCCGCGCTCACCATTGTTGGACATGTTCTGGAGCAAGTCCCTTGCTTTACTTATCTAGGGAGTTGCATCACAGCTGGTGGCGGTGTTGGAGATGAAGTCTCACAACGGATTGCAAAGACCCGCCTTGCATTCATCAAACTGAGACACCTATGGCGTCGTCGCGATGTCACTCGCAAACTCAAGGACAGGGTGTACAATGCTTCCGTCCGTGCAGTACTCTTGTACGGGTGTGAAATTTGGCCTATTCGCTCGGAAAATATGAAGCGGCTGTCAGTCTTCGACAATCGCTGTCTACGAAGGATTGCTCGGGTGTGGTGGCAACACCACGTAAGCAACGCAGAGGTGTGAGACCACGTGCTTGGGGTGAATAGTGCAAGTCTTCAGGACGTTATTCTCCGACATCGTATGCGTTGGCTCGGGCACGTTCTGCGCATGCCAAAACAACGCCTTCCACGTCGAGCGCTATTTGCACTCCCAGGGAGCGACTGGAAAAAGTGCCGCAGTGGACAGCCAATGAGGTGGAGAAGGAGCATGAAGAAGGCGACCTCAAGTTTGGCGGCAGTCGGACCAGTCCGTCTTCCAGAATGGGGACCACGAGATGCTGAATCGCAGTGGTTGGAAACATTAGACGTCATGGCCCGCAACAGACATCAGTGGCGTCACTGTTGTTCTGCCATTTTACCATCCCTTTGATGCACACAAAAACTCGCGAAACAAAACAAAAAACGCAAAATGGCGTGTGTAAAAACAAAAAATCGTTTCCCATATTTTTTAATCGCAGTTCGTGTTCCCATCTTTTTCACTTTTTTCTTCTGCCATGGTTCTGATGGCACAATGTCTGTTAGCAGACTGTGAATATATATATATATATATATATATATATATATATATATATAAACTTGGTGAAATCAACAAAAAGCGAGTACAAGTGCTAGTGTCGTTCTTTGCACTTCTCTTGCAACTGACGAGCCGCAAACACCATACCTATAGTGCTGCGGCCCGAACGGTATCCGCACCGCTCTTCGGCTAAGTTCGGTTCCCCAACCTGACTGACGAGTCGGTTGAGCAGGATTCGGGCAATCACCTTGCCCACACAGCTAAGCAAATTGATGTCACGATAATTCGTACAAGGTTGCTTGCTCCCTTTGTCCTTGTGCAGTGATAGCACAAGCGCATCCTTCAGCTCCGGATGCAACTCCTCCTCTTCAATACACAGTCGTAGCATAAAGTGGTGCAGCGCAGTCACCAACGCGGGTCAGCCGTGTTTCAATACTTCAAACGGGATCCAGTCGGCACCGGAACACATGCCGTTTCGCAGCTGTACAAGTGTTCTCTGCGTCTCATCCAGTGTCAGCGCGTCCGCCAACCAGGCCTTCACATCGTGCTGCTTCAGACCATTGAATGTAGGCTAGTCGATCTCTGAACGGTTGTTCAAGAGACAGTCAAAGTGTTTCCGCCAGATCTGCATTATGTCTGCAGTCTGTGTGCAGATAGCGCCTGAGCTACCATTGATCAGCGTCCTCAGCGGCTCCCATCTCGGTCCATACACCGCCTTCAAGGAGTCAAAGAATTCCATGTGCTGGCAACGTTCGGCGTAGCATTCCATCTGCTTCGTCTTCTCCGCCACTATGCATTTTTAATAGGACGGAGCTCTCAGGTCAATCACCGTCGAAGTTTGCGAAACTGACTATTAAACTGACTGTTAAAACTTGTGTTACAGTCAGAACAAATGGCACAAACCCTAATAGCGAACTGGATTAAATCCCGTTGCAGATTGCCACCGGAAATTCGTCTGAAAGCAGCAAGAACACCAACACCTTTTAATGACAATTCTGTAGAGGCACAACTCTTAGTGAAAACGCCAGCTGCAGGACCCGACTCGGGGACGGTTTCAAGAGTAGCCATACTATCCGGAGGGACACAGCAGAGCACGAGCAAACACCGGGATTCGGAGCATCTGATACCTGCTTATATATCAAATACTTCTCGAGAGTATGCAACCCATCCAAAAAACGATTAGTCGCCGACCCTTTAATGGTCGGCGTAAACTCATTTGCTTCATCCATCCATCCAGTCGCCGGCCACTCACTGGTCGGCGAAACTTCACGTATGAGTTGTACAACTTCTGAAACATTGATTAAATCTGAGAGAGTTTCATGCATGTACACCAACGCCCAAGGGCTCCTCAGTAAAATTAACGAACTTCGACTACGTCAGGTTGCGAATGCTTGGACCTAATTTCTAGTACAGAAACTTGGTTACATCAAGAGGTGACAGATGCTGAGGTTGAGATAGCCGGAATGTCAATCATCCGGAACGACCGCCCCAGCAGAGGAGGTGGGGTCCTACTCTACTACCGCAGCGATCTACAAGGTACAATAGTTGAGGACCTGGTAATACACGTTACCGACTCACTCTGGTGCCGTCTCCGACTGAGACACAACGACACATGTCTCATAGCTATGGTTTACCGCCCCCCCCCAACTTCCACTCTGGAAATGGATTCCTGCTTGATCCGTGGCCTAAACAGAGTAACATGCACTAGGTACAGCCACATCCTCATCTCCGGGGACTAAAATCTACACCATCTGGAGGTTTCGGCATCGCCCAGTGAGCAGTTCAAAGCACACTTGCAGGAACTGATCGCTAATATTCCTTTGTACAATCATGTCACCACGCCCACTAGATTCAGGGCAGCAAACAAACCGTCCATACCGGACCTTGTGCTCACAAATGAAGAGCTCATGATTGACAAGTTATTGATGGAGAGTCCATTAGGTCTCAGTGACCATGTAGTAATAACTTTTGACTATGTGTGTTACGCAGAGTATCCATCTGAACACTCGGAACTAACTCATACAATCACACGCTACCATGTATTGAAAGAACTCGCCGACGCAGCTGCTTGGGAATTCTCAAACCACATTCCCCTTGACAACGTTTGGGCAGAGTTCGTTAATAAACTCAGCGACATCGTCAACAAAGCATCAGAGACCAAACCCCGTCGTCCCGCGAAAATGCCTTCAATTATAAGGAGTAGGACTCGCAAATGCCTGGCGATAAGGGATGCAACATGGCGTGCCTACAAGATTAACCCAGACTCAGAGACTTGGGGAAATTTCCTGACCCATCGCAACCATTGCACTGCACTTGTCCGTGAGGACAAAGTAACTTATCAACAGTGCCTAGCCAAAAAATTCATGGCAAACAACAAACTGCTGTATAGGCATGTCAATAAGCTTCGTAAAGTGAAGCATGGAATACTCCCACTTTTCACGACAGGCGGTAGAGTACAAAACGCCGAAGAAGTAGCTAATGCCCTGCGGCTGCAATTTTTGAACTCCCAACATCTACCTGTCCCATAATATCAAGCAGATTACCAACACCTTTGTTTACAAATGTTATTTTCAACCCAGCAGTTGTGCTAAGGAAGTTACTCTCACTGCGTGAACATAGTTCTCCAGGAGCAGACAACATCCGCCCGAAGGCACTGAAGGCTGTGGCTAATAAGCTAGCTGAACCATTGTCACAGTTCTTTCAAAGGTGCTTTGATGAACAACAAGTCCCCACTATGTGGAAGTGTGGCATTATCACCCTTATTTTTAAAGGCGGTAGGCGTTCCGATCCTGCAAACTATCGTCCAGTGACTCTCCTCCCTGTGCTCGCGAAGGTGATGGAAGCAGTCGTCACTGAGGCTTTAATGGACTACCTAGAAAAATGCAACATTTTGGTACCGGAACAGCATGGCTTCCGTCAACACCGGTCATGCACCACCAAGCTACTTATTGCACGAGGTAGTTGGACGGAAGTGGCCGATGGTGGGGTCGGAGTCGACGTCATCTATCTGGACTTCTCTAAAGCTTTCGACCGCCTTGATCACCGCATCCTACTTCAACAGCTACTGAAATATGGAATCGGAGATCCTGTACTTGGTTGGATTGGCAACTTCCTTTACCAACGAGAGCTTCAAGTAAGTGTTAGGCGATCACTTTCTAACCCAATTGAGGTGGAATGTGGTGTTTCACAAGGCTCAGTGCTGGGACCGCGTTTATTCCTGGCAAGACCTGGCAAGAGTCATCTCCTTAAACTTCCTGCTTTTCGCCGATAACGTCAAGATATGGCGGGCGATTAGTAACAAGACAGATCAGGATCTGCTCCAACATGACCTAGATTGCATTTACGAATGGTCAGAGAGGAACAAGCTTCAATTGAACATGGCTAAGTGCAAAGTGATGCATCTGCGTCACCAGCCGGTGAGCGCTTACAAGATTGGAGACCACATTTTGGCGAACATTTCTCAGTAGCGGGACCTGGGTGTATTGGTACAGGAAGATCTCGGGTGTTCAAAACAAGCAGAGAAGGTGACGAGAACCGGAAATCAACACTTCGGCCTTCTTCGCAGAGTCTTCGGTCGGTTTGAACCATCAATATTTCCCCAAATGCTTAACGCCTACGTGCGACCTCACGTGGAATATGCTATTCAGGCGTGGCAGCCGTGGCAGAAACAGGATCTCGTTGCTCTCGAGACTCCTCAACGACGGGAAACCAAGCACGTCAGGGGCCTCTTTCATCTGCCCTATCAGCTTAGACTGAAATCTCTAGGAATGTACAGCAGTCGATATCGGCTATTGCGGGGGGATCTCATAATGGTTTACCAGATTCTGAAGAACCCAAACCACATTTGCCCTCCGCTGCTGGAATTGAACCACAACACTAAACTGACAATTCATTATAGCCGCCTTGAATGCCGTAGAAATTTCTTTTCTCTCCGCGTGTGCCAGCCTTGGAACGCCCTCCCTAATTATGTCGTCTCTGCTCCCAATCTGGAGATATTTAAAAAACGTGTTGACGATGCATTGTCTCACTTACATTTCATTTTATGACTTGTTAGCCAGGGACTACAAAACGCAATCAAACGGTGGCTTGCCAAACGCCTAACCAATGCATTGATGGATTTATACGTTTAATACGCGAACATCGCTATTCCACATAAGTCTATGGTGAGTCCATCACAACGCTTTTCACTTTATTATGCAACTGATTTTCGCAATAATTTCCATCCCACGGGACTTGTTAAGCGATGCTTTGTTACCCGTAATAAACCATAGTTCCATTGTTCTCCAAGTCACTGGGGTCTGTGATATGTGCAGAAAATGCTGCATTCTACTCCGATACCAATGCGCAAATCGTCGCATTTTTCTCATCGAACCAATCAGGCTGCTTATAGTTTGCGCGCTCGGCAGCAACTGGCACCTCGTAGCGAATGTAGTGCCACAGGTCGCCTACTGTGGCAATGAATTCCACATCACACAGGCATGAAGACATCGCCTTCTCCTACTCAATATGTTTCTCTACAGTAACGAGGGAGAGAATGTTAGATTTACGCCGATTCACGACGGGAGTGCAATACATAGATTCATGAATATATATATATATATATAGAGAGAGAGAGAGAGAAATAATTGCTTGCAATAATAAAGTAGCTAACGGATTTAAACAAGCCCATAATCGAGACATGCGGTCAGGAACGATCAGCTGTCAATTTAAGTTTTCCGATACGATGGCAGGTGGGATAAAGTGTCTGGCTTGCAACTCAAAGATCTCCGGTTCGGATGGGCGTAGGTGCAGATGACTTCGCAGTATCACTAACCTGTGCGCGACTGGTGGCGACTGCGTGGCATAGAAGTGTCAGTACAGTGTACCGGGTACTGTTCATAGCTGTTGTGTCCCAGGAAGCGCACTAAGTCTATCCGAAAACCAGCCTCAGCCGCGGTACCCCGAACCCACATGAATTCTATTCAGAACAAACGCACGACGATCGGGGAAAGTCTATTCTGCCGATGAGTTGTTTCTTTACAGGCGTAATGTGTGTTAGCGATCAATGAACAAACGTTCCTTCAATTAGCTCCGAGATTGAGCGTGCGTAAGGACGCGAGAACGTGGTACTGTCAGTTAGCGCACACAGCAATACTCATCTTTTCTGTTATGCCGATACGATTTAATTGTGTCCACGTTTGATCTGCGGCCGATGAACAGCAACCAGGGCATTGGTGTGTACTGGAGCTAACGCCGGTGTGTCTCATCAGCTGCCGATTTCCGGCGCATAGTAGCAATGAAAATGTACCGCCATCTAAGCTCTCACAAATCAGCCGGATTGTGTCACACCAGATTAAGCATTTGAGGAGCTGAGACGAGCAAGTACAACAAGCACAACTATATTCAAGTTGTTAGCTATATATAATAGACCGTAACATTCGTTGTAAAAGGTATTAATGGCAAAATCAGGGGAGTAATTTGCTGTTGTATAGGAGGTAGTCATGTAAAACAGCGTCTAGGACGACGGCAGTAACGCAAGCCGCTGTGCACTGTGGGTATGGTCCATAATCCATGCCAGGCCATCAGGATAAGGTGTTGACATTCCTATCCTTTGTGCCCGGGCGGTGTTGACATTTAAAGTCATATTCCTGCAATTGTTCCTGCAAACGGGCGATCTGTCCCTCGGGAGCTCGAAAGTTTTGAAGCCAGATCAAGGACACATCGCGACGACACTGGCCCTTAACGTGGTGCATTGCTTTGTGTGCTTCAGCGATCCACTGGTGTTGTTTGCACCTTCAGAGCTACTCATACCCGATTGTTCAGTGGTTAGAGGCCAGACAAACGCAGTCTCCTGGTCCTCCAGGTAGGGAGTTGGAGTGACGGTGGCGCCTTACTTCATAAAACGGACTATGTAGAGCAACGCCGAAACCCTGCTACCTTGCGGTCGGGTTTTTGAACCAGAGTTGGTTGAGAACCCTAATCGTCCTCTTGTCTACCCCTGGGGAAACTGACAGCATCCTGCCCGCGCAATACAACTCCATGAACGTTCCTTTACATGATTTATTGATGCACTGCCCGTCGCAGAGGAGAATAAACCGCGCACTATCTGCTGCATCGAACAAAGTGCATAGGGGTAAGGATGTTACTATTCAAGCCTTCCAGTCTATTAATTGTCCTTCTTTCGCTTTCTGATCCTTATCGTCCTGCTCCAATTCTAATCTTATCCCCTCAGTTTTAAATCCCTACTTCTTGGAACTCCTTGACTTGCTTCAATGGTCGCTTCTAATTTCCACTCAAACGCAACCGCAATCCCTAATCCAGTGTACAAGTCCATGTTCAACCAAGCGGACAATGTCAGTTCATCCGTTTCTCCTCGGGGCCCCCGATCATCAGTTAGACTGGAATGCCTCAACGTGCACACTTTGTTGCAGATTGGCCAACATGCAGCACTTGCCCGATTACTAGCAACCATATTGATCGAAAGCTGCTGCTTATCAAAAATCCGCCAACAAGATGCCGATTCCATGATTACCCTGTGATTCCCAAAAAGTGACATTGGCGGTGCGTTCTCATTGCGTCTGTCTGAAGATAACGCAGCTTCAAAAACTGGTCAAGCCGGTGTGGGAAATGCTCTGAGTCCACGGGCTGAAGTTGCTCTGGCTGAGTGGATCCCAATCAACAGGCGGTTGTGCGATGCCAGACTGACTGGCTCGTGCAGAGTTTCGAAGTCTTGCGTCATTGCGGCACACGCCCCTACAAACTGTGGCGCTGATTCGGTGAAAGATGAATACTATCACCAACTGAAGGCGCTCCTTCGTTACAGAAAAAGTACGGATAATGCGTTGCTGACTGGCAATCCGAATGCCCATGTTGGAAAACTGTCCACAGATGAACGGCATCTGGGAGGCCAACATGGTGCAGGCTCCCGTGATGATAACGATGAGCGGTTACATCATTTGTGTGAAGAGGCTCGTCTGTTTCTCGCAAGCACTAACCTCCGACACAGCATTCGCAGAAGAGTGACTTGGCACTCAACCGCCTCAAACCAGCCACGGGCGCAAATCGACCACATCGAGATCAGTCACTGCTGGAGGCTGTGTCCAAAACTATTTCTTAATTTGGAGCACGAGCGTGAACTCGGACCACACACACGTCCGTGCAGATTTTAAGTTCGCTTCGGTGGGCGCGTGCGCCTACGCTGTGAGCGCATAGATATTCGTAAACTGGCGAAGTCAGACGTCGGGGATGCGCATATAAGTACGCTGGCATCCGGGCTGCGTGAGCACTGTGATCAGAGCAGAAGGCTACTGGTCGCATATTCTCCAAACGTTGTTAGCAGCAGACATGTCTTCATGTGACACTTCAAGTTTCCAAGCTGGACATTAAGCCACTGAAACTTTGGCATGCTCGCCGATACATTCCGGCTGGGAGTGAACGCAACAAGGCTCGCAGACCTCAGGGCGACATTGCATACTGTCCTGAACAGAGACCGCGAAGCATGGTGGTTTCATCGTGCATCGGATATGGAAATAGCCCCTGCCATTGGTAACCATCGGAAGTTGTTCCGTCTGATATGCGACACGAGCCGAAGGAGACGTGGTGTTAGCGAGACAATACGTGATAAGGGTTGATGGCCAATCTACAGCTTGTCAAAACGTTTGACTCGTTAGGCTGAACACTTATTAAAGTAGTCTAGCCAATCTGAGTTGTTACTTTCTTTTGCGGGCATGGATTTCCCCTCTCCCTGGGCCGTCTCCTTGGATCAGCTCTCACGCGCAGAAGTCAAAGGTGAGAGCAGACTGTTGAAATTGCATAAGGCCAGAGGAGGATAGACTTCTCCCAGCCCCCAAAGAATTCAAGGGACTTGCTCTTGTAAATGATATGCATAATTTACTAATGAAGCTGTGAGAGCAGGAGACTGTCCCAACAAACTGTAGCCGCTCCGTCATAGTCCCAATTTACAAGGGAGGCTCACTAGCGAATTGTGGCAATCACATTGAGATCAGTCTGATCTACATTGCCTCTCAATTGCTAGCGTCTATCGTTCATCACATATTGATTGGCACTCGTGAAATTCAGATTCGTGAGGATCAAGCCGGGTTTCGCCGAAATCGAGGCTGCATCGACTAAATCTGTAGTTTGCGTCAATTGCTGCAGTGTCCTCATACTTAATTGGCGAGTCCAACGAATTTGTGTTTTCTCGACAACAAAGGAGCGTCGGTGGATCGATGTATCCTTTGACACTGTTAACTCAGGAAAGTGTGCCAGATTAATACGTAAAGATTATAAGAGCGCTGTACGCGCATAGTCTTGGCAGAGTGATGGCTTATGGCAAACTGTAGCCGCCCTTCAGTATCACAAGCGGTGTGAGACAAGGTTGCCCGCTGTGACTTTTCCTCGTTAACTGCCATTGAAGAAATCATGGAAACAGCATTCGTTGGGCACGACCTACAAGGTGTGAAGCTACTTCCTGTTGAGCGACTTCTTGATTTTGAGTATGCAGACGACATTTCCCTTATCTGTGACAGCAATTAAAGGTGCCAAGTAGCATTGGATAACTTAGCACTGGTTGTCGGTAATTACTGGCTATGCTTTCACCCTTGAAGTACAAAGTAAATCTACAAGATTGGCAGAGAGCCAACCCTGCGCAGACCCTTGGTGGGGATCAGCTTGAAATCGTCGAAAAATTCAAATATCTAGACAGCTATATCAGCGCCAAAGGAATGTAAGATGAGATCACGAACCGCATAGTAAAAGATCAGTGGTTTTGTCAATCTCCTCCACTTGTGGCGCTGATGTGACATCACTCTGGCCTTGAAGGGGAGAGTTTACAATGCAGCCGTCCGTTCAACCTTCCTGTATGGTTGCAAAACCTCGCTTATCAAGTCGACAAACAAAAAGAGGCTAGTTACGTTCGAGCATCGCTGCCTTCGCAGCTTAGCTCATGTCTGGTAGGAGCACAGCGTGAGCAATGAGCGTGTTCGGTATCGTGTATTTGGTGCAGGAAGACCGAGTGAACCACTCACACTATTATATCACGCACCAGGCTCGGATGGCTGGGGCACGGGTTGCGCTTGCCAGCACACCGACTTCTGTGTTGTGCATTGTTTTCGCGCCGGGGGTGTGGATGGAAGAAGAGGAGGGGAGGCCAAGTGATGACTTGGTCAAGAGGAATAAAAATCCCTCACTTCGAAGCTTGCGCCCGTTGGTATGTCCGTCTGCCACGCTGGGGTCCGAAGGACGATGAACACGTTTTGTTGACATGGCAAGGAGCCGATCTCAATGGCGTTTATGTTGTGAGTTTCTTTGCCCTCCCCATCAAACATATCTTCCCTCTCTAAGCACAATCTCCCACTTGAAGCATAATATGTTACTAAGCAGTGGGTTGCCTGTTTTTTGCATTCCATAATGTTTAGTATATTGCGTTTTCTTATATCTTATGTTTATGTATTGCGGCATAATAGTTGAAATGTGTTTCTTACCTTCAGCTAATGTGTAATTTTGACGAGGATGACAGCAAGCGAAATTGTTAACCAGGCTGCATCTAATCAAACATCCATGGTAAACCAAGTAACCAGCAAAGATTCGGCGCGGGAACTCAGAGCGGCGCTATTAAACTTGTACAATAGCAGTTAGTCTTAGATATTCAAAGTTGTTCGCCATTTCGAGTAAAATATTCAAGTTCTCTGTAAGACATATAGCTCAGGCGAAAGGAAAAATTACCTTGACAAAAGGACATATTACTCAAAACGTCGCCAAAACGCTGTACAAAGGAACTAGGTCATCGAATGACCTTCGGCTTCTAGAGCACAAAGGTTAACTGTAAAAAGTAGCATCGCCATGCCGTTCCAGCCAATCCTCAAGATGTTGTACTGTTACATGCAGCCTTGGAAAAGACCAGAAGGTTGGAAATCGATACAATAATCGGTAAGATTCCAATAACCGCTGGGATAATGGTTCTTGCAGGAAATCCTTGCTTTATTTCGGACATCCCCCTACCTGAGATGACGGCCACCGAGTACGATGGGAACCTACGCCTCCTACACGATGTTCTATGTTTGTCGATCCATCGCCTTGGCTGAAGTGATCTGAAAACGGATTTTGTGGTCTGCGATACACCTTCGTCGCAAGACTGATAGCTGTCGTCCACGGGCTCCTTTAAAGCTGTCTACCAACAAGTTAAACGGGATCTCGGAAGAATTTGTTGCTTCTGACTGGTTCAGCGTTGATCGTAGATGCTTTGCATGGCGGGCCCAGATCTGCATTTCAACGAGCACGTCAGAAATGACGTTATCGTGTTTTCCTTTGACCGTACCGCGCATCCATATTGTGTGGCCTTCCCCGTAATTAGGTACAAGCAATGGATGCCCTGGCTCGAACTCTGCTTCGCTCTAGACCGCCAGTTAAACCTGTTTCATCCTGTGGTCCTATTAACCATCTGCGGACGGTGGAATGGCGTCAAGAGGCACACGGAACTTTATTTTCAGAATGGCCCGTGCTGGCAAAAATGCATACGGCACTTGTACATTCAGTGTGGATTGGGACGCGGAAAAGAACCAGTAGATGATCTCCTCTATACACCCTCCCTTCTGAACTGAGGTGAACGCGTTGCAAAGCATCCACAAAACTCCCAGATAGGCCGTCCCATTTCAGAATGGATGGCGGAAAGCGAGATTATCTGATGGCGCGGCATTTGTATAACTCCGAGTTCCGTTATCTGTCACCAACACATCTGGGGAGCCGAACGTGCTGAAGAATTGTCCCAATCTTGAGACCATTACGTTGGTTGTCATGCTGTCCATTTGTTGTAGGCGGCGACAACAATGAAAAAGTTGCGGCCGCTGATATGACCTTGGAGTTCGACGTGAACTCGACACCACGTTCATCTGTTGATTGGTTCGCCGGGCTTGATTAAGTGATTTCATAGGGCACACAAGTAACCAAGCCCGGAAAACCAATCAACCTGGGTTATCAGTGTTTCAAATCATTTCGGCACCATTGAATCGGTGGTTTCAACCATAAATGGGGCTCCGAATTCAGTAGTGACGTTGAAGCAGCAGCACAGCTGCTGAAAGATCTTGCTAGCTGTTCCAACTATCTGCCCCTAAACGGCCAATACACATAGCTTCGGGGGAGCGTATTCATCCGGTTGTTTCTAGAATTCCCTGCAAGAAAGTGTTGCAATACGCTCTCTTGCAAGTTCGGTGGGCTGACGACTCTCTCAGAAAACAAGATGCAGTCGTTCACAATGGAGAACGAATATCTTTTGATAGTACTATTACCTTTCGGCTGAGGAACACGAACGTGACCGGCCGGTTCTGTGGAAAGGTGTAACTATTTTTAGTAGTAGGTTTCGAAGCGTCTTGGCAAGCACAACTGCGATAACCGATAAGACAGTCATGTAATGCGTCACTCACCAAGAAGTTAAAGACATATGCGATCACGACCGAGGCAATGACCGTTTCTTTGTGTAACTTATGATGGGAATCAATGAGGCGTAACTGTGCATCCGATTGGCCCATAGAAACGGTTGACTGGTAAAGGAGTTCGAAATCACACGCCGCTAAAGTGATAGCCCACCGTTAAAGCCGGTTGGTTGTATATGAAAGGATACTTTTTTTGAAAGTTTAAAGCAGCGGTCGTACGGCATCTAGTGGAGCTTCATCACGGCAAAAAGTATGAGTAGTGCCTCTTTATCGGTCTGGCTGTAGTTTCTTTCCAGTTTCGTCAGCGAAAAGGGAAGCATGAGCAATCCTCTTATGTGATGCATCTGAGTACGTATGTAAAATTACTGTACCGATCGTTCAACTTGATGCATCTGTAGCGAGGGCAATTTCTCGTGATGAGTCGAAATGAGTCAGAAGTAGATTTTAGGTCAGTGAAGTGTTTGACAGTCCTCTGGTATTCGAACGAACAATTCCATAGTTGACTTTTGATTGGCAGCCTGTTTAGTGGGGCACGCAGGTGATGTATATCTAGAATAAAGCATTATGATGACTGCTCAGACCGCAGAATGAACGCAGGGGCTGCGCGTCAGCTGGTGGAGGCAACGTTTGTATGGCGCACAAGTTCTCCGGATAAGATCGACGACCGCATTTTTCAATAGAGGAGCCAGGGTAATTTATGGTCGGTGAGAAGAAGTACATTTTTTCTCACAGATTTGGAAACGGTAAAACTGGATTCGACCAAGCGCTTCATCGATCTGTTTAAATAGTCGTTCAGTCCATTATATTGATGTCATCCAGGTGAGCGGCGGCTACAGAGAATTCCGCGAACACAGTGTCTACCAGTTGTTGGAATATGGCTGGCGCTGTCTCTAGCTCATAAGGCAGGCGAGTATATTGATACAAACCAAGATGAGTGTTGATGAGCAACAGCTCTCTCTAGGCTGCATCAACATCCGTCCGGACATAGGCATCGGGCAGATCGAGCTCGAGGAAACACCCAACAACATTCAGCACGGCAAAAGTATTCTCTGGAGTTGGAATGGCACACTGATGGTCATCCAGCGCGAAGTCCAAACCAGTTGAGAAATCGGCGCAGACGCACCTATCCGCTCGTTTTTCTCGTAGCCCAGGAAGTAGGTAACTAACATGATAACATACTCATTTTAGTCCATCAAGCACCTTAGCAACCGTTAACATGGCTGTATAGAGTACCGGTATTTAGGACTCGAAGTCTGACATGGTTTCTTAGCGCAGACACAGTGTTGTTTTGAACTAGTCGTAGTGACCGAGAACACCTTACGACACGAATGTGAATTTCGGTTTAAGCGACCTCATTGTGTATTCAATCGAATGTGATGCATGGATCGGGCCGGCTGAAACCCGAATACAGATCTGATTTAATGGAACATCAAAGTCATAACTTGTCGATCCAGTCGAACCCATAGTTCAAGTTGTGCCAGTCTGACAAACAACACGTCCCGGGCTCTTCCATCCGCTTGCAGTAAATTTTGCAAGTAATTTCTCAGACTAAATGTAACACCCAACCGGACGTACTGTGGGCAAGTTCGTCGGGTTGGACTATCTTCGGTCACTTTATGTGATTTCAAGTGCTACTGCTAATGATCATAACCTCTGAACCCGTGTTGAATTGCACTCTAGTTCGGGTCCTATTGATAAGCATGATGATGCATCGTCCGCGTGGTCCAGACAAACTGTGAAAAGTGGCAACTACCTACAGAGATTCGGCACCAGGCCTTCTGAAGTTCTTATTACGGTAGGTTTTCTTTATTTTATCTTGCGGAGCTTGACAACAAAAAACTTCTGTATTGCCACGACCATGATACCTCTTATAAAACGTTTAAATGGGTAGTAGCATACAAATACCGCTTGCTGCATGACCAGCATGCTGTAGGTGGTCTATTCGGAACCCTCTTGAATGGTTTGTTCGAGCTAATAGTCCTGGCCATTTTCACAGCATGAACGACATCGGGTAGTGCAGAACGAATCTATTCTATCAGTGCAATAGTACTTAAGGTGATCAGACGCTTGCGTTCGTTCATAACGGACTTCATCGTCAAATCTGGATCCCGATCCAACTCGATAAGAAGCCGCGCGGAGATTTTAGCGTCGCGCGGGGAGTGTGGAGCACAGACAAAAGTGAGACAGTTACGCTGGTCAGACCAATAGTGTAACTTGAAACGTTCACATTCGCGGCTATGTCTGCTAGTGTATGATAAACGTTCCTTGCCCACCTAAAAATGTTAGACATTGATAGCGAATAGTGAGCAAAAATGCTGAGCCAAGAATTTCATTAAACTGTGACACTGCTTCGTCGAATAGGTTGTTTTGACAGTAGATCGCCGATGCACTTTGAGTGTTCAATTGTTTAGAGCTTACAGAGTGGCAGTCGCACTGTCCAGGGATCATCCTGACGGCTAAAATACGTCCGAAACATTTCTTCTTAGTGTTTGAACAACGCTTTGTAATTGCATCCGGAATCAGCATCATAAGTAAGTTCGCTGATGGATTCCGTAAGAAGAGGAACTGAATTGACCTGCATGTCCTGTATAGCTGCTCCCGTAAACAAAACTAAAGCACTAAATCAAATTTTCAATCATTTTCATTTGGGCCTCCATTTGGGATTACTGCCGCAGAAGCGGCTTATGAAATTGTCTAGCGAAAAAATACACCATATTTCCAGTTTCTCTGTCGCCAGTTGCTAGGTCTCCTGATGTTTGCCATTCCGAATAAAACACTCAAGTCCTCTACAAGAATTCGAAAGGAAAATCGGAAACCAAATGAATTTGACACAATAACGTAGTACCCAGAACGCCGCCAAAACGCTGCACAAATGAAGTAGATCTTAGTCACAATTATAGGTTGTTCAATGACTTTCGGTTTCTAGAACATAAAAGTCAAATGTTAAAGCTAGCATTGTCATACTGATTGAAGCAATCGCGTGTAGCCTCGGAAAATGCCAGAATATTTGTAGGCGATAAAACAATATATATATATATATATATATATATATATATATATATCAATCAGTCAATGTTTGAAATAATATATCTTTCGGGAAGTTCTTATTTTCAACCGAACACAGAGAATAAGCCAGTTACAGCTATATTGATAAGCGCGTGAATGTCTCGAGGACTAAATTCGGAGGCGCAGCGCACGTCAACTCCAAGAATGTTCTGGACGTGGCTTGTTGGCCAATAGTAGTAACGGGAGGCCCGCTGGAGGCAGCCCATGAGATGGGGCAGCATGGCCTGATAGGATGCTCCAAGTGACAAAATCAATTGCGTGCTGTAATGTCACGGATATGGTTCGTGGGAATTCAGTAATACTGGGGGGACCGGCACTTATGCTGTCGGTTACGGATGAGTTGAGAATGAGAGTCGTAAGGAGTACAAGAAAAATGTATGGGAAGGTTGAAGGAGCGCAAGCAACAATCCGATTGCTTTCAAGATAGTAGAGTCGCTGAGTCAGTAGGGCGATAGCATAGGCTATTTTCATTCGTGCGGCTGACATTTTTGTTCGGCAGATAGTCATTATCCTCCTGACCGCCTTTCTCCCTCACAATTAGGTCGCGCCGGTTTTTTTGCTCTTAGAAGCCAAAGTGGCGTGGACTATGCTAACTGTATGTACCGCATATCGATGCTCCGGGCCTAATTAATTGCCTGAGATAGAAGAAGTTGTGCGCAACAGACTGAACGAAAGTAATGCAAAATTAGGTTGAACTTTGGTATCACAAACACGATAAAATGCTGATTGGAGTATTGTCAGGTCACACAAATCTAAGTATAAGGACGAAACAAAAACATTTGTCCCAAAAGTCTGGACGGGCGATTCACAAGCGTGACAACAATTCTCGAATTGGACCTTTCCTACAGAAGCACGTAAGACTCCTGACTCCAACTAAAAGCTTGCATGACCAAAACTGATCTTAGCTAAAGTGCAACTGACTACGGATTTGACGAGTGCACCTCTCAAGATCCCAGAAAAGGTGCTCGACATGACGCAGTGAAGTAGACGAGGAAGCAAACTGAGTCACCATTTGGAAGATCCGGTCTCGTGTGAGGATATGAAAAGTATCCAATCCAAGAAGCGGACTTAGTGCAAACTAATTATGGAACTCGAGTGGAGAAGTGCGATACTGTTGCTTTCATTTGTATCGCGTCGGTACATATAATCGAGGTCGAAAGAAAACGCAAGTCCGATTAAGTGAGAATAGTTGGAGGAGAGTTCAGTAACTTGAAAATCGAATGCTCGATGAAGGAGTGCCACCGATGCCTCGACTGCATCGAGTTCCCTGACCGCTCATATAGTCAATTGCGATGTGCTCATTGATTCAGGAAGGCAACACACAAATATACGACACTTTCTGGTGAGATTCGTTATGCTTTGGTGTCACACCCTTGGCTAGTTAAAAAGATGCATCAGCATACAAGGTGCACAATCCGCTGAGAAAGATAGTTGGCAAACAGTTGGAGAACGGTAGCTAGACAATGGTACATCAGCTGGGGCACCAGTTATCGTTATCGTAAACCGGCAGTCGATGGTCACTGGCATTATTCGCTTGGTGTTCACAGCTGCAGATGGTGCACATCAATGTAAGAGCGTCTGCCAACCTGAAGCGCTAATTACAATTTCGGGCATACTTTAGGTTTTCAATAATAACTCCTACTGTAGTGACGTCGCCTGGATGTTTGATTATTCTCTTTGATTCACACTCGTATAGACAACACAATCAATCCACATTTGGAGTCTATTTTCTTGAGGCGAGTGAACCAAATGCAGATATTTTTAACACCAGTACTGGTGTTGAAAAGCTCGGTCGAATCGCAATGAGTAACAGAGAGCACGAATACACTTGGAACATGCGCCAGTTGGAATAAAACATAGAGTAACGTTGCGGTGAGTAATCATACATGAAAACCTAAAGCTGGAAGGAATTCGTGAAAGTGAGACTGGTCCCCGCCCCGGTGGAGAGCAGATTGCTCATTTGAGTAAACTTCGATAGCAGCTAAAACAGTGCCGTGCGAATAAAAAATTAACCGCAGCCACATCCTTGGTATGGAGACAGAATTTGATTCGGTATATCGTGCATAAAATTGGAGTTATTCATCTCTGAAATGTGTGTCTATGTATTCTGAAACCCCAATTCCTCGAAACCAGGGATGCGTGTGAACTGACAGGACGCTGTGTGCTGAGTTCAACAAGACAAGCTCAATGCGTAAGGGCTGCATTAAGTCACACATTAAATTCAAAGCTGTAATTGAAAGAGCAGAAATGACCAATGCCTTCGTATCTCTTTCGTCAAGTGGAATATGACGAAGGACATAATTCAGCTTCTGTGGAAATGACCTCGAATAGACACTGAATAATCAGAATAGGTTCTCGGGTGGCTCAACAAGGATGCAGGCACTTCGTCTCTGTAGCGATGCGAGTGCCAGAGAGGCTACAGCTATCCAAATAAGTTAACCGATCGGTAGTCTAGAGCAGTAGTTCGAGGATAAAGGGAATCGCAGATGAGTCGTCCCAGTTATTTATCAGAACTTGCACTTTGAAGGTGAAAAGCAAATTCCGAAGCATAGAAGTGCCGCGCTTCAGCCTATCCAACAGCGTTTGCAGAGCAACTGCAGTAGAACGTCGACCTAAGAAGAAGTGAAGGAGGTAGGCTGGAGTTATTCATGGTCATTTCAATCACGATGTTGAAGAAAGATGATAAGAAAAATAGCCCCGACGTATAATTATTGTGATGAAGGCAAAAAGGGAAGCTTCTCGTAGACAAGCACACGAACGCGAGAGCCGTAGCAGAGTTTCAAAGAAACGGAAAATTCTCCGATACGCTATTCTAATATAAGTGACGCAACAAATAGGCACGAGCAACAGAATCAACGGTAGTTATCATATCAAGGGAAATTACAGTGCCTTAGTGTGTGCATATGCGAAAATCTAACATTTACTGCGGTGATTGTATGGGACATTTTTGTCCAAGGTTGACTTTGCGACGCACGCTGTAATCGGTTCAATAAGTGATTAGTGCCGTAAGGTGCTTGTTTACTTGTCTACACCTGCTTGCGTATCATCTCTTGTGTACATTAGTAGAACCAAATCAGTCTGCTTCAATTAGTCAACAATGATTCGAGCACGGAAATACAATGGATCTAGTTTGCATATTGCCTGACGAAAAAGATCAATCAACGAGCTTTACGGAAATAAGAAAAAATCAATGAAGAACTACAACAATAAACAGGGCCTCGACCTGTTGTTGTTGTTGTTACCCACAAAGCTGATTCATTATGAACAATTACCCCTAAAAGAGTTCAGTCTGAAAAGCCAATTAACTATGAGCTATTGCATTTCTGCTTTAAAGTAAAGGAAAGGAATACTATTATTTACTACGTTCGATTATTCAAAGAAAGAAAACACCAATCTTGAGCAATTTGTATTAAATCAAGAGATGCACGTTAATGAGACGGTTGAGAATGCTTAATTCTAACAATCTCTGGTGTATCTAGTGCGGTCTCAACTAATGCACATCGTCAGTCGTGCTCCAGGTTCATTCGGTTCCTTGCTTTGGTGTGTGATCTCTGATTAAACACGAACACATGTCAGTAGGTTCTAATTTGTTCCAACCATCCCTTCTGCTACGGATGACAGGTCCCCACCACAACTCCGTATCGATACGTCCTGAACACTAGTTGCTGATTCCAACCAGTAATCAGTTATCTCCCCTTTACCTGATTGGTTGACCTATGCTCCCCCTTAGTGCTCAGTCAACTTTGTAAGTCAGTCCGACGAACGACTGTGTGACTCAAAAGAACAACGGTCGAGACACCATCTAGCCGCGTTGTTTTGCAGTATTGTATACGTACTTTAGGTTGTAAAATTAAATACCGAAAATTTTCTAGTTAATTGACCACTCACTAATGATTAGTCACTGATGGACAAACAATAGTGATTAACCCAGGCTGATTTCCTTGATAGATCTCCTTTCGGGATATTGTCAACTTTCCATCGCAGAAGACCGGCATAAAACAGCTTTCAGTGTGAACGGTCAGCAGTATGATTTCAGAACGGTTTGAGAACAACCGGTTGGTATGGTCTGTGGTTGTTTTCAAACCTTTCTGAAATCACGAGTTCTCGATGGGTTCCAAGTATTTTCCAAGATATTGAGGCTAGCAGTATGATTTCTTGTGAATGCCGTTTGAATTGTGCAAGGCCCCGGCGACATTCAGGCGCCTACTGCTGATGGTCCTGTAGAACCAGCAAGATGTGGTTGTCTATAGAGATGACATCATAATCTTCTCGGAGACGGAACATGAACATGGTGCCTGACTCGCAGCCGTACTACAACGACTGGAGAAAGCCGGTCTGAAGCTTAGTCGCAAAAAGTCCCAAATTGCTCAAAAGTTCATCGCGTGTTGGGGCAACATTGTGCGGAATGGTCAAGTTCAACCGCTTCCAGAAAAATTCGAAGCAATCAAGAATTTCGCAACCCAGAAATCTAAACGGCAGCTCCGGTCGTTCCTCGGAATGGTGGCGTATGATTCGAAATTCGTGCCCCATTATAAAAGCTGCTGCACAAAAACGAGTCGTTTGCTTAGACACCAGAAGCGGATTGGGCCCTTAACTACCTAAAGGAATGCGTTGCAGAGGCGCCAGCATGTTTACGGCCACCCAAGCCTGGTGAAAAATGCACAGTGGCGGTCGATGCAAGCAACGTTGCAATCGGGGCTGTGCTGTTCCAACCAACCGGTGTGATCGAATACACTAGCATATGTTGACCAGCGCAGAGCAAAAGTACTCCACGAAGGAGAAAGAATGTCTAGTCACCGTGTGGGCCTTGAAGGAATGGAGAACATACCTACTAGCGACTGAAGTTCATGTCCTTACTGACCACAAGCCGCTATCGCGATTAATGACGACGATTCGCGGAGACGAGTTTCACGGTAGGCGTACCGGCTCCAAGAATTCACCTTTACAACTGAGCACTTAGATGGAACGAAGAACGTAATACCCGACATGTTATCGCGCCCATCTCTGGACGAGCTCCTGTAAGATAATGTCATACCGGTGTGTGGTGTCACCACTGAGCATCGAGACCTATTAGAAAGTCAAAGTGGGAAGGAATTGGTGACGTTAGTGTGTTTTCATTTACAGGCTAGGACCAAACCAGAGGCAAAATCGAGAGAGGTGGAGGAACTCCGCAGGATCTGGAACAAACTTGGTGGCGCAAACGGCACGCTGTTGGTGACAACAAACGGAACGAAGGTGCCTTTTATTCCCCAGAATCTACGGGAGCGGGTGATACGAGTGACTCATGATGGCGCTCATATGGGATTTGAGAGTCTTCGACCTGCTGCGGAAGAGGGTGTTTTGACCAACCATGAGAAAAGATGCCGCAGCATGCATTCGTGGAGGCCCAAACTGTCAAACAAACCGCCAGATGGATGCACCAAGGCCACTGATGCGATCTATCGAAGGCAACCAACCGTTCCAGTTTTGGGGATTGGAGGTCTTCGTGCAATTGCCGGTTAGTCGGTCAGGAAACATATATATCCTAGTGATGATGGACCATTTCACTCGATGAGTAGAAGCCATGCGGAGCAGGGATCAAACAAGATAGACAATGGTACAGGCATTCGAATTCATTGTGCCCACAAGGAATGGAATACCACAGTGTGTTATTACCGACCAGGAACCCTGTTTTGAGTTGAAGGCGTTTCAGACAGTATTGGAAAGGTGGAACATTCATAGACAACGTAGATCACCGTACCATCCGCAAAACCAACGGGCTGACTGAAGGGTTTAATCGAACAATGAACATGTGGATAAACCGCACAAATTTGGCGTGGGAGGAAGCATCGCCTGGGGTTGTTCTCGCGTATAGAGCCAGCAAGCAGTCGAACACCAAAGTTCCGCCAATCGAATTACGATTTGGCAGACAACCAAGAATTGCGCTTGATACATACATTGCTCACGCGCAGGAGTGGGGCATTACAGCAACACATCGCGAATGTTTGGAAGCAACCGCCAGAAGAGAAACCAGGTCTCGACAAGCACGAAGTAAATGCAACTACGGTCCACAAGTAGAGGCCATTTAGCGTAGGAGAACAAGTCAAGATACGAAATCATGGTCGCCCGGAACATGAAGGGCCAGGAGAACGAAGTTCAAAGAACGCTAGAAAGGCCCTTACGCAGTACTCGATTGGAAAGAAGGGAACTTCAAAATTGGCAACGGAGCGACACAACGCTGGATAAATGCCGCCCTGCTACGACCGTGGCACGCGAGAGAAAAGCAGCTTCGAGAAGGGGCGGGTGTAGGGAGGCGAAAGGCAATGGTTGCCCGGACGATAGAAAGACCACAAAAAAGGGGCGGACGGAAACAGGAGCAGGCGCAAGGAGAGAGGGCAGACAGCACGCTCGCCTGACGGAACGAGACGAGAACGGGTCACGAGCGGCGTCTGGTAGTGAGTCTGAGCCAGGCAGAACAGAGAGGGTATTCGTCGAGAACGCAATAAATCAGACAAAAGCGCCGTTATTGCAGCCTCACGTACCGACCCCAAGCAGATTGATGCATCCACGGTCAAACAAATCACAACCTATCGAACAACACCGGGCAGATCAGAATGGGACGCGTAGAAACGGAAATACGGGGGTGAAATGAGCAGGGAATATTCCACCACGAGGTCCCCAAAGTGCATGGACGTGTCGCGAGCGGAAGCCAGAAGAGGTCGTGCGTCGTGAAGAGGAAACGTGACTCATTAGTGTACGCATGTGTGAGTGGTGAGGTAGCTTGTGATCGCGCCAATAAAGATTGGGCTTCATTGCCGCGTAGTCCTTGCTACCCTATGCTTTAATACATATGATTACAGTTCTTAATATTGTTTGGCGACATATTGATGACCCAAACCTCGTCCCTAATGTACCCCCCGTAAAATTCCATTTTACCCCCTTGGGGGTAATGACTCCCAGATTGAGAACCACTGACAGTGAGATACTAAGGTGTAGGGCAAGCTGTGGTGTGCAGGTGATAGGCCTAATACAACGGCACCACTTATTTCGAGGCTGTGCCATGGTGGAATGCCAATTCGGCTAAGTACAGTAAAGAAGATAGGCTGCATAAACTAGAGCAGACCTGGGCAGCTCCTACAGGTCTTTTCTTCACTTCATTAGGTGATCATCCCAAAGCTTCACGCAATCAAATGTAGCATTGACGAAGAACACTATAAGATGGTTCACGGGATGGCCAATAACGCAACCCAGTCGACACAGAACGTTGTTGTGTCGGACGGCTAGAGTAGGCCAATCTCCAGTAAGGACAAACAAGGCGAGTACGCGCCAGCCAGATTTTATTAAAGGCCAAGACGTGAGCCAGACGGGTTAAATTACACTGAAACAGATCGCATCAGGTACAGCTCGATCGACCATGGGTGCTGATTACAAAGCAACATAGTCCGTTGATCTAGGCTTTTCCGGTGTGTTGCAATCTGACTGTTGGGCATTAGCTAGCTTTGACCTTGGCCTCAGATTGTACTTGTCTTCAGGGTAAATGACTGGTTGGCCACGATTCGCAAGCTTCGCTGGACTGCACACAATAAATGGCACCTTCTTAGTAAAGGTACAAACTTAAAAGAGAGATTAGTGAAGCAACACGGTGCATATCAACAAATAACAACTGGTGAATCTTTTTAGTGCTCAATGGAACTCCTCACTGCACATGTGCAGTGGTTCCCAGCCGCCAGCGATCGGATATGATCAGTTCGTTAGTCTTTTCATCGCGGTGGCCATGCAAGAGGGCTAAAGTATAAAACTAGCCACGTTGAAGCGTTTTGTGCTCTTCCGAAGAGAGAAGACTGCGACGATGCAGTTACCTGCGTCTTAACGACACGTATACCAAGCTTAACAATGAAACACATGCGACGGTAGAATTCATGGGGAAGTGAATCGACATCACAGTTTAATTGCCTGACAAGTGATGGTGAGAATAAATGTCACATGAGCGCTTCTTTCATGCGTCCATGATCACAGTGATATGGTATGGAAGTAGAATCGCAAAGTGCTTACGTATCGTGTCATGTAGGCCTCCGGGAAGCAAGAAGACTGGGCCGCGATCACGAAGTCATTTATTAAGAGTACGCTCGAATATTTATAGGGTATATACACTATTTACAACAGGCCGTCTCAATGGGTTATCCCTGTTATTTGCATTGTGTCGCTGGCCCCCTTTCCACTGGTTTATGCTTGCTCGCGACGTTCACTCTGTCTAAATCACCTTAGCTTTCTTAGTCAATGTACGATTGGCGGGATTGGGCTCGCGAGCTTCTTCCATCCGTCCAATGCCACAAGCCTTGGCTCAAGGGTGCACGAGTATGCGCTCCTTCGTCTGCTGGCGCCTGAGCGGTCACTTGCACGTTCAGTGGATAGTTGCATTGTGGTCGCGATTACGGGCCAACTATTTCCTGATTGGCTGACCAATCTGCTTCCGGCAACATGCTCACGCCTTATCGGTCTGGCCTGTGAGGTTCGATCGGCATTATAGCGTTTCCAATCACCAGCATTTCCAGCACCCATCGCAATGAGGCTGGACCTTACCGAGGTGCGATGGTTTGTGTACCTCAGAGATCTATTGAGCTATACTGGGTGGTGCTTCTTTTTGCACCTTCAGAGCCATTCAAAGCAGATTGGTCAATGGTTAGAGGCTAGACAAACTCAGTCTCCTGGTCCTCCAGTGTCAAAACCCGCTGCTTTGCGGTAAGGTTTTTGAACCAAAGGCTTTGGTTGAGAACCTTAATCGTTCTCCTGTCTAGGCCTGGGCAACCTGACAGTATTCTGCCCACGCAATACAATGAACCCTTCATCAAACAATTTCTTGATGCTCTGGCCATCGCAGAGGATAATAAACGGCGCCCTATCTGCTGCATCGAGCAGGGTGGATAGGGGTATGGATGCCACTGCTCAGGCCTTCCCGTCTTCTTATCCCCCTTCTTGCGCTTCTTCATCCTTATCGTCCCGCTCCAACTTTACTTATATCCCCCCATTTTCAATCCCCCAATTCTTGGCCCTCCACCAGCTTGCTTCAATAGTCGCTTGTCTTCTAGTTTCAAATCACACACAGTCGCAGGGCGTCGCTCCAATCCAGTCGACAAGTCCATGTTCAACCAAGCGGACAACGTCAGTTCATCCGTTTCCCTTTGGAGTCCTCGCGTCTCGCTAAGACTGGCATGCCTCAACGTGCGCACTTTGCTACAGATTGGCCAACAGGCAGCACTTGCCCGCACACTAGAGACCCTATCGATCGATATTTGCTGTTTATCAGAAACCCGCCTGCAAGATTCGAGCTCTGTGCTTACCCTGCGATCCCCCACATGCGACACTGGCGGCACATTCTCATTGCGCCTGTCTGGCGATGATGCAGCTTCAAATGCCGGTCAAGCTGGCGTCGGCATTGTTTTGAGTCCCCGGGCTGAAGCTGCCCTGATCGATTGGATCCCAGTAAACAGTAGGATGTGCGCCGTTAGATTAGCTGGTTCGTTCCGTGCTACGAAGTCGCGCGGGGACAAACGGTGCCTGTTTGGCATTGCGGCCTACGCCCCTACAAACTGTAGCACTGATTCGGTAAAAGATGATTTCTATCAGCAACTTCACGAGCTCCTTCGTTACAGAAGAAGCACGGATACTGTGGTGTTGGCTGGCGATCTAAACGCCCAAGTCGGAAAATTGTCCTCTGATGAGCTTCATCTGGGCGGCCAACATGGTGTAGGCTCCCGTAATGATAACGGTGAGCGATTGCTACAGCTGTGTGAAGATGCTCGCCTCTTTCTCGCGAGCACTAACTTTCGACACAGCACCCGCAGAAGCGTGACTTGGCGGCCACCAGCCTCGGGCCAGCCATGGACGCAAATCGATCATATCGCGATCAGTTACCGCTGGAGAGGCTGTGTCCAAAACTGTCGCTCGATTTGGAGCACGAGCGTGGACTCTGACCACGCACTTGTCTGCGCCGACCTCCGGGTGCGTTTCGGTGGACATCCGCAACGTCGATGTGAACGGATTGACACCAGCCAGCTGGCGAAGCCAGGTGTTCTGAATGTGTATCAAAGTGCGCTGACATCTGGGCTGAGTAAGCGCCCACTAAACACCGTCGAAGATCACTGGTCGCATATTCGTCAAACGTTACTGTTAGCAGGCATGTCTTCATGTGGCAAAGCAAATTGCCAAACCGGACATTGGGTCTCTACACAGTCTCTGGAACTTATGGATGCTCGCCGACGTATTCCGGCTGGAAGCGAATACAATGAGGCTCGCAAAAATCTCAGGGCAAAACTACGTGCTAGCCTGAAGAAAGACCGCGAAACCTGGTGGTCTCATCGTGCCTCTGAGATGGAAACAGCCGCTACCGTTGGCAATCATCGTAAGTTATTCCGTCTGATACGGGAAACAGGCAGCAGGAGACCTGGTGTTAGCGAGACCATACGCGACGAGAGTGGGCAGCCGATCCACAGCCTGTCAAAACGCTTGGAGCGTTGGGCTGAACACTTTGCAAGGCAATTTAACCAACCTGAGTTATCGGTTTCTTTTTCGGGCATTGAGCGCCCTTCTCCCTGGGCCGTCTCCTTGGATCCGCCCTCACGCGCAGAAGTCGAACGTGAGATCAGGCTGTTGAAATTGCATAAGGCCGCAGGGGCAGATAGAATTCCCCCAGCCCTCTTCAAATTCGGGGGACCTGCTCTAATAGATGATTTACACGAGTTGCTAGTGAAACTTTGGGAGCAGGAGACTGTCCCGACAGACTGGAACCGCTCCGTCATTGTCCCAATTTTCAAGGGAAACTCCCGTTTGGAATGCGGCAATCATAGAGGGATCAGTCTGATTTCGATTGCCTCTAAATTGCTTGCCTCTGTCATTCTCCACAGACTGACTGGCACTCGTGAAAGCCAGATTCGTGAAGAGCAAGCCGGATTTCGTCGAGGTCGGGGCTGCATCGACCACATCTTCACCTTGCGTCAATTGTTGGAGCACCGCCATGTTTATTGGCGACCCACCGTTGTCGTGTTTCTTGACATAAAAGGTGCCTTCGACTCAGTCGATCGACGTGCCCTTTGGGACTGTCTGCTGAGGAAAGGTGTGCCTGATAAATATGTAAACATTATCAAAGCGCTGTACGCGCATAGTTCGGGCAGAGTGAGGGTTTATGGCAAACTGTCGCCACCCTTCAGTATCACCAGCGGTGTGAGACAAGGTTGCCCGCTGTCACCTTTCCTCTTCAACTTCGCTATTGATGAAGTCATGGAAACAGCGTTCGCTGGACACGACCTAGAAGGTGTGGAGCTACTTCCTGGTGAGCGACTTCTTGACTTGGAGTATGCGGACGATATTGCCCTAATCTGTGACAGCTCCCAAACATGCCAAACAGCACTGGACCGATTAGCACTGGCTGTCAATCGTTTTGGGCTATGCTTTGCTCCATCGAAATGCAAAGTACTTCTCCAAGATTGGCAGGGACCCAACCCTGCGCTAACGCTTCGTGGTGATCTGCTAGAAGTCGTTCAGGAATTCAAGTACCTGGGCAGCTATATTAGCACCCGTGGGATTGAAGATGAGGTTACGAACCGTATAGCAAAAGCTCGAGGTGCTTTTGCGCCACCTGTGGCGCAGACGCGACATTACTCTCGCCCTGAAGGGCAGAGTTTATAACGCAGCCGTCCGTTCAACTCTTCTATATGGTTGTGAAACCTGGCCTATCAGATCGACAGACATAAAGTGGCTCGTCAAGTTCGATCATCACTGCCTTCGCAGCTTAGCTCATGTCTGGTTGGAGCACCGCGTGAGCAATGAGCGTGTTCGGCGTCGCGTATTTGGGGCAGGAAGAGCGAGTGAACCGCTTAGCACCATTATATCAAGCACCAGGCTCCGATGGCTGGGGCACGTGTTGCGCATGCCAGCACACCGAGTTCCGCGACGTGCATTGTTTGCGCGTTGTGGGTGCGGTTGGAAGAGGAAGAGGGGAAGCCAAGCGATGATTTGGTCGAGAGAGATGAAAACCCTCTTCAAAGTTGGCCTCGGTTGGTGCATCCCGACTGCCTGGCCGGGGTCCTAAGGACGGTGAAAACGTTTGGTTGGACACACTTGTTGATATGGCTTGGAGCCGGCCCCAATGGCGTTTGTGTTGTGAGTTCCTTTGTCCACCCCCCTCCAATTACGGTCGCACTCGTTATATATAATATAACTCTCTTTTTGCGGCACGAGAGCCAGCTGTTAGCTCTCCGGAACGATGTCCATCCATTACTGAGGACTCAGCCGGCGTGCCACTGCTTGCTTTCCTTTTCTTGCCTTTTGTATTGCGGCACAATGGCTGAGGTGTTTTCCACCTGCAGCTAACGTGTATAATGAAGACGATGAAGATGGGCCCCCATCACATCCTTCCCTTTTTTCGTTTTTTAGGATGGCGTTACAATATGTTCCGTATTGCCTACCACTTCGTGTGCGTGCGTTGTCCTCGGCTTCGGTAGAAGTATTCCTATTCGGTTGTTGTTGTTGTTGTTGTTTCTGACCCTCTCTCTGCGGTGTCCACTTCTGACGCACTCTTCTCAGTTGTACCCGATTCCGTCGAATGAGATTGCCCCCAACCTTGACTTCATAGTTCCTCTCTCCCTTCCGGCCTTCGATCACTCCTTTCCGCCAGCATCCACCGGATTCCGGTAATGGCTGCACCAATACTTCTCCTGTACCTAGTGGTGGAGGGCATTTCGATCCGCGATCATAGTACTTTTTTGTCTTTCTATTCCATCTGCCATTCTGTTCCGTAGTCGGTCGTGTAGGACATCGGACGGCACTATCTCGGGCTGCAGTAGAGTTGTAGCGGTCGGTATTACCTTTCGTGTTCGGCGACTGAATAAACGCTGTGCAGGACTCGCCCCGATATCAGTAGATGGTGTATTCCTTCAGTCCAGTAGCATTATGTACGGATCTTGCTGGGTCTCTTTGGTTTTTGTAAGCACTTTCTTCGCCTCCTTCACTGCCTACTCAGCCTTAACGTTTGATCGGCTATGGTATGGGCTAGTTAGTTGGTGACGAAAGTCCCACTTCTTGTTAAATGCAAGAAATTCTGCACTATTAAATTGCGGCTCGTCTGAAATCAAAACCTCGGGTATCCCGTGCAGGGCGAATTGGCACCGCAACTTGATCACCACGGATTGCGTACTAGTCATCGTAAGCGCATCGATCTCGAAGTACTCACTAAAATAAACTACCACGATCAAATAGTTGCTTCCATGGTGAGAAAAAATGTCTGGTGCAACCAATATGCCAGGGCCTGTCAGGAACGTCACGTAGCAACATCGGTTCTTTTGGCTGGGGCACGTCGTGTGCTCTGCATGCTACACAATTGAAGACCTAGTCAGTATTTGGCTGGTCATTCCGGGCCAAAACAACAGCTCTCTAGCTCTTGCAACCAGGTTGTTGGTTCCTAAATGTGCACAAGGTATCAGCTCTAGCATCGAACGCTACAGTGCCTTTGGAACCACTATCCAATTGCCTTTGAATATTAATCCATCCTGAGTAATGAGTTTGTCACGAAAATGGAAGAATGGAGTCAGCTCTTTTGGTAACTTTTCTTGTCTTCGGGCCATCCGTTCATGATCGTGTGCTTCAATAGTCTACACAATTCGTCCTCCTCAGTGTATCGTTGGAGGTGCTGCAAGCGTTCCTCAGTGACGGCGATCAGCTGTGTCGCATGGACAAAATCTGGGTCTTCTTCCTTTCCTGGCGTGTCTGACAGATGCGCTCTTGACAGCGTGTCCGCAATGTGCATCTGGGATCCTGACCGGTAGATAATCTCTAGATCACACTTCTGAAGACGAATAAGCATCCTTTGCAGGCGGCGTGGAACAACATGGAGTGGCTTGCTGGCGATCGGCACTAGGGGCTGGTGTTCGGTAAAGGCGGTGGATTTGCGGCCAAATGTATAGTTATTGAAACGCTCCACGGCGTAAATCAGGGCAAGCATTTCTTTATCTATTTGCGCGTAACAACGCTCGGTCTCTGTCAGCGTCCGGCTGCGAAAGTCGACAGACTTACCGTTCTGCATGAGTACGTCTCCGATACCATACTGACTGCTGTCACACTGGATCCCGATTGGGAATGCTGGATTACAGTAAGTGAGAAGGGGGGCGTTCGTGATCATTTTTTCTGAAGTGCTCTCTCCTGTTCCGTGTCCCAATGTCACTTCACACTCTTTTGCGTTAGTTTTCGAATCGGTACCAGTACATCGGCTTTCACGTCAGTAGGAGGAGGCATCTGTTTGATGGCCCTGACTTTCTCTGGGTATGGTTTCAGTTCTTCGGAGCTTAGCATGTGTCCAGGAAACACCACTTCCGTCCTACGCAACTTGATCTTCTCTCGTTTCAGCTTGATGTTCCTTTCAAAACAGCGCTGCAAAAATCGGTGAAGGTTCTGGTCGTGCTCCTCTCGCGTTGCGCCAAAAACCAAAACGTCGTCTGCTACAAAGAACGTTCCCGGTAAATCGTCTAAAGCATGCACCAGTCGTTTCTGGAATACCTCGCTAGATACATTCAGTCCAAACGGCAAACGAAGCCAGTGAAAACGCCCGAAAGGTGTCCCAAATGTGGTCAGGTAGCTTAACTTTTCGTCAAGTTAACACATGCCAAAACGCGGAAACAAGGTCGATTTTAGTGAATATTCTAGCTCTGGATAGCACCGGAAGTACGTCGTCTAGCGTCGATAGAGTATAATGCTCCCTCCTGAGTGCGGCGTTAAGTGGTTTTGGATCAATGCACACGCGTAGCTCTCCAGATTTCTTAGTAACGATCGCCACCTGGCTAACCCAATCTGTCGTCTCCTCCACTTTGGCTATTACACCCAAACTAGTGAGACGGTGCAGCTCATCTAAAAATTTCTCACGTAAAGCAATAGGCACCTTTCTGGTCGGCAACACTACCGGCTTAACAGATTCGATTAAAGATAAATGAACACCCCCTTCGAAGCTCCCTACGACCCCATAAAACATGCTTGGGGAGCCGTCAAGAATATCTGTTATCTTCACACAAAGGGACGAAACTTTCATGGTTAAAAGAGGCAAAACCGAGACTCTTAATAGAACCAATACCCAGAATGCCCATAAAGTCTCCTGAGACTATCGGGAAATCGAGTTGGTGTTCTGTGCCGTTTTTCGGATTGATGGCCTTCAACATGGCGGTACCTTTCGACAGCAGCTTTGAACCATTCCACATTCTGAGGCAATTCTGCGTCCTGTCATATGTCATTCACATACAGTACTTCTCAGGTAGGATGTTTCCAGTAGCCCCTGAGTCCAATTGGAAGCACATCGGTCGTCCTCGAATCAAAAGCGTAGCGAAAACACACCTGTGTTCTCCACGATTTTCCAAGTTGCTTATCGAAAATTCTTGCGACTGTTCATTGATGCTCTCGACTATTGGACTGGCCTTAGCGGATCTGCAACAGCGAGCAAAATGGTTCCTCTTGGAACATTTTGTGCACGTTCGACCCCAAGTTGGGCAGCTCTCTTTTCTTCTTGGATGTACACGACCGCAAAACTGACAACTCGGACCATGTCCTTCGGGTGTCTGGGGCGGATAATTGCTGGTTCGGGAGACCGCGCAAAGATCGGTGCTTGTTTCGGCTCTCACATGCTCGAACTGCTGCGCCGTCCTGCTTCACTCAAGCAGACGTCCACACATTGTTCCAAAGACAGATTCCTTTGTCTCTGAAAGTGCAGAGTGAGTTCACCATTTTTTATGCCAATGATCACGTATCAAGGAGTGTCGCATGCAACTGCAGAAGTTTCAGTTACGCGCTAACAGTTTCAGTTCTGTTATGTAAGTCTCGAACGATTCGCTTGGGAATCGATCGCGAACAAAAAATAAATACCTCTGATACGTTTCGTTTACTTGTCCTTCGCAAAACGCCCCGAATCTTCTCAGCACTTCCGAAAGTTCGACTTCTTCACCTGCCTTACTAAGCTCCAATGTTTCGAGCACCCTCCTGGCTTCATCACCCACAGCGTGCCTAAACATCGCCAATTGATACGCCATTGGTTGAGTATCCAACTGGGTCAGGGTGACGAAATCCCTCCACTTCCACTTCCCTTCCACATTCTCCAATTCTCTGGCATCATGCATTCAGTCATCTGCAGAGCGGTCGGCAGAGTGATCGACGGCTGTCCACCAAAAACAAGCGGGTTTCGGCGCACCGGCTTCTTCTCCTCTGTCGCCATGTCGTGTAGCTCTCCAGGAAGCAAGAAGACTGGGCCGCGATCACAAAGTCATTTATTAAGAGTACGCTCGAATATTTATAGAGTACATACACTATTTACCACAGTCCGTCTCAATGGATCATCCCTGTTATTTGCACTGTGTCGCTGGCTCCCTTTCCATTGGTTTATGCTTGCTCGCGACGTTCACTCTGTCTAAATCACCCTGGCTTTCTTAGTCCATGTACGATTGGCGGAATTGGGCTCGCGAGCTTCTTCCATCGGTCCAATGCCACAAGCCTTGGCTCAAGGGTGCACGAGTATGCGCTCCTTCGTCTGCTGGCGCCTGATTGGTCACTGGCACGTTCAGTGGATAGTTGCATGGTGGTCGCGATTACGGGCCATCTATGTCCTGATTAGCTGACCAATCTGCTTCCGGCAACATGCTCACTCCTTATCGGTATGGCCTGTGAGGTTCGATCGGCATTATAGCGTTTCCAATCACCAGCCCCCATCACCCCATCATTTATCGTAGTGGATTGTTGTGATTATGACCTAGCTCTTTGCGGTGAAACAGGGCCGGGAAGCTTCGCATACTAGGTAGTCTGATAGGTTCATGCCGCACAATGCAGCGATGAACACAGCAACAAGCTGGTGCAACGGACTGAAATCATACAGCGGTAAGCCGTTTGTATGGCGTCACAATCGGGTCTTCGGCGATGTGCTAGAATAAATACTACTCGGGAACCTCGCAAACGCCTCGCTGTCGCGCACTCGCCAAGGGTTTATACGAGCTGAGATACTGCAACGTGGCTTGTAAATACGCAAGTACGAGACGGTAGCTCGTGAATTGTAAGCTAGATGAATGAACAACTTCGCTACCAGTCAAGTAAGTAACTGCGTGGAATCAGGGAAACTATTCAGTTTGTTATTCGCTGATTTGATTCCACTAAGAGTAGTCGCAAACTACGGGGCGTGTTATGTATGAATACATAGTATTTCCTGGCGTTGAAATCAGTCTTGATTATTTTTAAAGTCGTAAAGTCTGAATAGCAAGAACTTCGCAGTCTGAGGATACTTCCAATACATAACGTTGAGTGGATAGACCAGCTATTTAGCTTATTGTCAACGGAGACCAGAAAATGCTTTGAGAATAAGATCTGGTAAAATATGCAGACCTAACTCAGCTCAGCACAGGTAAACAACTATGATCCGGGCACCGTGGTGCGATGCGTCCAATTGCCAAGACTATTGCCTCCGAGTTGTTGGGAAAATGAGTTTGAACAAGAACAGAATACAAAGAGATTAGGAATTAATGTATGAAACTAATCAGGGTGGTATGGTAACAGTTAAATGAAAGAAATCGAATGCAAGAACGCCACTGTCTGTCCAACTGCGTCATGCTCGACAAGATTTTCAACAACTGATATGGCCCGATCTGAGGCTCCCATCTACGTATCAGCCCGACTAAGTCCAGTTAGATTGCATCATTTCCTTACGGTAATTTAACGACTGGCCACCCATTAGTTTTGCCAAGCTACGTGCCGCGGTAGCATATAAGGCACACTGGGGAAGAGGACAAACACAAGCGGATGAATTGATCTAACCGACGTAAACGATTTGAGCTTAGTATAAGCACCAGTGAGATAAAGCTGCTAACCTTGCGCTTCCACTATATTTAGGCAACAATGCGCAAACACTGGTAGTCAAAGGCGAGCAAGCTCTAAATGCTTTCAGTGTTAGGTAGATATGTTTCTGATCTATGCACCAACATCGGCACAGCTTTAACCGATGGAGAGAGATCTTGCCGTTTCCATAGACGATTGAGCAAATGAAGCAACACGCGCTAAGCAAATACGAAGACCCAGGAGGTAAATAATACCTTACCAGATACATTTTACGTTCCAAAGTTTTCCTATCATTGTCGATAATCCGGTGGGGGAAAAGAGGCATCCAAAAGCAGTTTAACAGTTTCTAAGAGTTTCTGGGAAGCAAGTTAGGGCTAAAAACAGTTCAAACTTACTGGATAGATTATGACAGATAACTTTCACTGGGGAGTGAAGTAAAACTAGTTTTAGTTGAATGTCACGGAATGTCGCGTAATGAAAATGACTTCAAGGTGCAAAAATCTGTAGGAAAGAGGCTGAAAAAGACAAAAGATGAAGTAACCGTATGCTTGCTAGATTTACTCCGTAGACCAAAGACAGGTAACGAGAATATAACGTAAAAATCATGGATGCTCAAATGAAGTATATTGTTTCAGATAAAGCAGCACCTTGGATGTGCAATTCCATGAGTAAAGGAGGCATCTCAAAGTTCCTCGTTGGCTTCCCATAAAAGAGCGAAACCTCATATATATACGTAGATTGATGCGATGAGTAAAAAGTTCATTCAGTAGTAGAAAGCAGAAGGAAGACGGCGGAAAGCTAGTACGAATCCATCCAGTGCTACTTGGAACGCTTGTGAAGTCACAGATTAGTATAATATCGCCTGCACCCTCCAAGTTAAGAAGTCGATCATCTGGGAGCAGCTCCACAACTTATAAGTCGTATCCAGTGAAGGTAACTTCCATAAAGTCGTCAATAGAAAAGTTAAAAAGCTTTAACAAGCATCCTAGTCTCACATCATTGAAGAAATTGAAGGGCTGCAACAGTTTGCCATAAGCACATACTCTGCCAGAAGTATGTGCATAAAACGCCTTGAAAACGTATACGTATTTCTTGAACACCCTTTTCCTGACTAGACAGTTCCAAAGAGCACATCGATCCATCGAACCGGGCCTATATGATGTCGGGGAACCCGACAACAGTGGGTGTCAGTGCTCCGGTGACCGAGTGGTCTGCACGCTGTTTAAATCCACGTAGGGGTGAGCGTCCTCGCGGCGTACTCAGCCCGCGCGCAACTGGTGGTGGTCGCGCAACAGCGAAGCGCCGTTACGGCGTACAGCTGACACGTTCCAACAATTGACGTATGTGAGCATGTGGCCAATGCGGTCTCAACTTTGATGGAACCCGGCCTGCTCTTCACGAATCTGGCTTTAACTGGCACCAGTCAATATGCGAAAAACGACAGAGGCAACTAACAAAGACAATGAAGAGCTAACTGATTCCCTTGTAAGTGCCGCATTCAAACGTGAGCCACGATGATGATGGGGCAACACCAGTCGGTTGAGACGGTATGCTGCTCTCACGGTTTCACTAATGGATCGTTTAAGTCATCCACAAAGGGAGTCCCTAGAATTTGAAGGGGGATGGAGAAAGTTCACTTTCTCCAGCGTCCACAATCAACTTCAGTAGTTAGATTTCACGTCCAATCACTATACGAGAGGATGGCCAAAGGAGCAGAGCAATTACTGTTCGGTAGATGATTTAAGAGTCAGGAAAAGGGATAGGTTTCGTGTTACCACCGAAGAGCGTCAAGTTGCCGCTCAAACCCCTTAACCGTAGATTCCCTGATAGCAGTTTCCGGAAGCATGTTCCAGTTCTCAATGACTCGGTGTGACAGCCGGATTTCCGTTCTAATCCGATCGGACCGCGGACTGTCCAGCTTCAAGGAATGACCGCGTAGAACAGACAATCTAGCGGGACTGAATAGCCAAGATAAATCTGGACCAACATTTCCAGTTAAGATACGGTAAGTTGGGATTAGGTCTCCTCTAAGCCTTCGGTAGTTTATTGAATACATTCCCAAACTAAGTAGACGCTCGGGGTACGTGTGTCCCCGTAATCCCTCAACAAACCTAGTACCAACCCGAAAAACCCTCTCTAGCTACATTCTGTCCCGAACGAGGAAGGGCGGACAAGCCTGGACGCAGTATTCCAGATGAGGCCGAACGAAAGCCGAGAACAGTCTCGTAAAGATGCCACCCGTCAAGACTCCCGAAGAACGTCGTATTAAACACAACATGTGGAAATCTCTGCTTGCGGCGTTCCTCCAGTTGTCACCGGAGTGTAAAGCCGAAGAGTGTACGACGCAGTCAGGTTATATAGAAATATATAAATATATGTAAATATATAAATAAATATGTATATATATCGCAAGCTGGAGTACGGATATTGTGCCATCGGAAGCATGGCTGAATAAAAAATAGGATAGGAATAAGAAAAAAGATGCAATAGCTCTTTGTCCAGTTTTCCGATCACCGTTTTCGTTTTATTAGTTGTCAGTTATATAGCGGAAGAAAAATCACCGCAACACCCAGATACATATATGCCAATAAGGTCCGTCTTGAGCCATGAGTTCCAGGGTCTCCAACCAGCCACACTCTGTATCTTTGAAATCCCAACCTGGGAGTAAAGAACAACCGACTGAGGCCATCGCAACGAGATTGGACCTTAGTGCGGCGCGATGAACTGCGTATTCCCGTGAACCATTGAGGTAAGCTAAATGGCACTTTTCAAGCGCCTTCAGAGCCACTTATAACAGACGTGTCAATGGTTAGGGGTCAGACTAACTCGGTCCCACAACCGAATCATCTTCTGAGGTCGTTGACCCTCCTCGTTTAAAACCTAGCCCAGCGAGACAAAGTGAATCAGAGCCCTCTACCCCAACAAACCGCCTTTGTTATCTATGTCTCG
>OX104063.1:114419729-114453362 GCA_944474145.2 Dicrocoelium dendriticum | reverse complement strand
TCTATATATATATATATATATATATATATATATATATATATATATATATAGCAGGAGAGCATATGGTGCACTGAGGCTGGTGGTGGCTAGATCCTGACAGATCGTCTACCCACTGCTGCTATTGTTGTTCCATTTGCTTATGTCCTGGGCGCCTCCTCGTGGCGACCACTGGGTGGGATTTGGGTTTCGCCCTTCTCCCTGCTAAGATCCAGGACACCAACCTGCATGAGTCAGTGAACTGACCATGTGCTAGACCTTTCGGGTGTTCATTTAATCGAAGGATTTGGCTGAGGACCCGAGTCGTTCTGCTGTCAGGAGTGGGCGCCTTGCCAGTATCCTAGTCCGTCCTCTTTGGAGGTTAGGAAATGCTCGATGGCCCTCTTCCTGTAAAACCTAGCCATGAAAGACAACAGATCTACGGGTTATAAGCTCACAACGCGATTGGCGTAGAGCACGAGCGCCATGCATTGCTTCTGACGGTGGGAGGACACCTCCGGGTGTTCAATGGTTTGCTACTGCCCGCCTCAAGCCAGGCAGCCCCTGGTCAAATTGGTGCAAACCCGCCAAAACCCACCTGCGACTGGCCGTGGTCGCAGGTGTATCCTACTACGGTCGCAAAACATAAATAAATCTTTCCAGTACCTCCAAGGCTGCGTGTGACGGCCGTCAAACAGATCCCAATCTGCCACTGCAATCACATTCCCGAGCTGGATCTGCTCCCCACTGCCTTGTGGGTCAACCTATTGAGCCAAAGGCTCCGGGTGGGGTCCCTCAAGCAAACCTCCGAAGCACAACGACCACCTCGCGTTCCATTGCCTACCAATGCAATCGTATGCCTGCACGCAAAGCACTCCGCATCGGGTGCTGGAACGTGCGCACACTACTGGACCGGAACTCCAGCGAGCGCCCGGAGAGACGCACTGCACTGGTCGCGATGGAACTGGCGCGCTACAACATCGATATTGCTGCGCTCAGTGGAACCCGGTAAATTGCATGAAACAGATGCTGGCTACACATTCTATTGGGTGGGCAACGCCGCCTCGGCACCACGTGATCATGGGGTCGGATTCGCAATATCTGATCACCATGGCCAGCTGGTGGGTGAACCAACGGGCATCAGCGCGCGACTGATGACGGTTCGCCCACGACTCGGAAGAGGTAAGTTTGCTACCTATATAAGCATGTACGGTCCGACCATGTGTTATCCGGATGACACGCGTGATCAATTTTACACTGAGCTATACTCCGTGATACGGTCTGTGCCGAGGAGCGACCGACTATTTCTGCTGGGTGATTTCAACGCGCGCGTTGGACGTGATGCATCAGCGTGGGCAGATGTTATCGGTGCGCATGGCATTGGTTCAGCTAATGCGAACGTTGACAGGCTGCTCTCACTGTGTGCCACTCACGGCCTGACGATCACGAACACCCGGTTTGCACTGAGTGCGAGTGATATAGCAACTTGGACGCACCCACGGAGTGGTCACGCTCACCTGCTCGACTGTGTCATCGTACGTCAGCGTGATATGCGTGAAGTGCGCATGACACGTGTACTGCGTGGAGCTGAGTATGGCACTGATCACAAGTTGGTGCGGACCAAACTGTAAATCAATGTATTGCACACCCGCCGTGAATCGGCGTAAATTTAACATTCTCTCCCTCGGTACTGTGGCGAAACGTAATGAGCTGGAGAAGGCGATGGCCGCACGCCTGTGCGACGTGGACTGCATAGCCACAGTGGGCAACCTGTGGCAGCACATTCTGGACCAGGTGACAGCTGCTGCCGAGGAGACCATCGGGCGCGCAAACCGTAAGCTGCCTGATTGGTTTGATGACAACAATGCGACGATCGGCGCATTGGTGTCGGAGAAGAATGCAGCATTTGCTGCACATGTTGCAGACCCAGTGACTTGGGAAAGAGTAGTCAGCTTCGCAAAATTCAGCGGCGACTGACCCGAGAGCTCCGTCGCATTAAAAATGCATGGTGGACAGAGAAGGCGAAGCAGATGGAATGCTACGCAGAGAGAGAGAGCATTTGCTCAGCTGCGAAACGGCAAGTTTGCTGGGGCCGAAGGGATCCCGCCTGAAGTATTGAAACACGGCGGACCCGCGTTGTTGACTGCGCTGCACCACTTGGTGCAACGCGTGTGGATTGAGGTGGAGATGCCTCCTGAGCTGAAGGATGTCCTTGTGCTGCCACTGTATAATGACAAAGGTAGCAAGCAATGTTGCACGAATTATCGTGGCATCAACTTGCTGAGTTGTGTGGGCAAGGTGCTTGCCCGAATCCTGCTCAACCGCCTCGTCAGTCAGGTTGTGGAACCTAACGTAGCGGAAGAGAAGTGCGGATTCCGTTCGGGTCGCAGCACTATAGATATGGTGTTTGCGGCTCGTCAGTTGCAAGAGAAGTGCAGAGAACGACACCAGCCATTGTACTCGCTTTTTGTTGACTTCACCACAGCATTTGATACGGTGAGGCATTGTGGCGCGAGGCATTGTGGCTGGTGTTGGGTAAGTTTGGTTGCCCGTGTAAGTTTGTAAGTTTAATTGAATGTCTGCACAGTGGTATGCGAGCGACGGTGCAGCTGAGTGGAGAGACCTCGGATGACTTTGCAGTTGTCTATAGTGTGAAGCAAGGCTGTGTCTTAGCTCCTGCCCTCTTTAATATTTATCTTCACGCAATGCTGTCCTGTGATTTTGATGCCGCTTGTGCTTACGGTGTTCATGTGGAGCACCGTATTGATGGTGGGTTGCTGAACATCCGTCGTTTCGGTGCGAGAACTCTAGTCTGTGAGACAACTATCCGTATGTTGCTGTTTGCTGACGACTGTGCGTTGTTTTCACACAGCGCGGATGAGTTGCAGCACATGAATAGTGCTCTGGCTTCGACAGCGGCCAAACGCGGGCTCACCATCAACACAAGCAAGACTGTCCGTCACTTTCAGCCTTCACCAGAGGTGCAATCTTCAATATTGCCGCGAATCAGCATTGGTGCTGAAGTATTAGAAACCACCTCCCGCTATTGCTACCTGGGGAGTGCGATGTTGACTGATCAGCAGCTGCACAGTGCACTGCGTATCCGCGTGTCGAAAGCAGCGGCGACATTCGGGAAGCCTGAGTACCGAGTGTGGAACAACCATCAGCTTAGCATTGCAACCAAGCTGATGGTGTACAAATCCATGGTACTGTCCGTTCTTCTATACGACAGTGAAACGTGGACGATGTACCGTCGGGATGTGCGATATCTCGAGCAGTTCCATCAGCAGTGTCTGCGACGAATTTCGCGCATCGGCGTGGGCGACAGAGTTGCAGACACGGAAGTGTTGCGCCGAAGTGGGATGTATGCAGTGGACTGCATACTTTTATTGAGACACCTGAGATAGCTCGGTCATGTGAGCCGTATGGATTCGGCGCGGATACCGAAACAGCTATTATATGGTCAGCTGAGTATTGGGAAACAGTACGGGGAAACCAAAGTTACGTTACCAGGACATGATTAAAGTGAGCCTCACACGTTCTAATCTTGATTGCAGACCATGGGAATCGAAGACGGTTGATCGGCATGCATGGCGCGATCTGATCACGAAGGCAGTTGCCGAAGTGCGGAAAAAGACATCATACATGCAGAGAAGATGCGGCAAGTGCGGAAGCGGCAAGCACAAATGGGTTGTTCTCCATTGACATCAAGCGCATGGTGCTGTAGAACATGCTGTCGCGAATGCCTTAGTCAGGCAGGCCTAGTGAGCCATCAGCGAGGCCACTCGGGACCACTACCGAAGCGACGGCGTGTCCTGCAGAGCACGTAGGCAGAACCGGCGCAGCGTTTGTACGTACGCTGCATTCGATTTACTAACAGCGTGCTTGCATGCTAAGTCTCTTTATTTCAGGTGGTGGGTTAACAGCTTTTACCTTAATGCTTTTCTTTCTCATAGAAATGTCTACCTTTACTCTATTTCATTAACTTGCACACCTCGCTTAAGCCAATTGTATTCGATTTCCATAACATTTTTGTGTTCGTGGCATTTTCGTAAAGTATATATTCTGACCTCGTGAACTTATCTAGGATTCGTTTGTAAACAACTTATTTCATATGCTCATTCAGTTAAGGTTTATGTCACCGTTTCCTTATGCATTAAACGAGTTTTTCTCTTTTTGTTTCTCTCCCTCTCTCTCAAGTGATTGGCTGTTGCTTGATATCCCCGGTGTGGATGCGCTTGATGTGCATGTTGACAAGGTGCCTACCTGTATATTACCCACTACCTCGTCCATACTAGCTCCAGGAGACAGTTGGTCGTTGTTGGAGGCGACAGGGTGCACGGTCCTTGTGGCCGTGTTAGGATCAAAGAGTGGTTCCATGCAGTCAGTGTGGAGCGGACTACGGTCCAGCCACAGCCTTGTGTGCACTTGATTCCCCAAATACAGTGTGCTTGTGTTTGCCTGTGAAGGAGTGTGGGCCGGCTCCGTTGATGAAACGTGGTTCCCATCCGCATGCCTCCCGGTCTTATTCCTTCGGGTTTACACTGGATATGGGGTGTGTGGTTGGAGCTGTGGGTGGTGCAGCGCAAGCCACCAATGGTCCCTCTGTAAGCGCAGGCGTCCTGTGGCTTGCCACAGTGACAGGCAAATCCGAAACCGGATGCCGCCAACCAGTAGGTTGAAAACCGCGCAATTTCTTCCAGTGACGCGAGCGAACAGAGCGCGTCGTGGTAAACGCTCGCACTGCGTGCGTAGGAGGACACCAAGCCATCTCAGTTGGCGCAACGGTATTAGTTTGCCCAGGACACCACGTCAAACATCGCCGTTGCAAACGTGGTGTTTCAAACGCACGACCAATTCTCCGTAGACAACTATTGTCAAAGACCGAAATCAGGCGCGACCATGTACACGGATCGGCCAAGACTAGCTTCCGTACAAATCGCACATTGTAGACCTTGTGCTGTACCGAGAATGAAACGCTACAACGATGCCACAGATAAACGAAAGTTGTTTAGGCTTCGGCAACACAGAGAGAAATATTCCAATGGTGTCTGTTAAAAAGCGGCCTTTGTACTGCTACACTGCTGCTATTCTGCGCCTGCGACACTACCATCGCCGGAGTGCTCAGTCACGCGCCCAACCAACCGACGGGATACAGAAGGCCAAGGCTCGGTAAACAGGGAGTCTATTCTACACGATAGATCAATTCTATTTATTGGTGAACAAAACATACTAATTGTGGAAGCGTTTGGCTCTCAGCCAATGTGAGTTAATTCCGTCCCACGGATTTTCCATATTTGGCAGAATGGTTCACCTCCGTTGACTCGGGCTTGTATTTGCCGGCCAATCGGTTTGCATCCGATTCCCAAATTTGGCAAAACAGTCGAAGATCGTTCCACGCTCGTGCTGGTGACCTTCGCATGCAGCAGACAGCTCACGTGCTCCTCGGTAAGCCTGTGTGCGACCTCGTATCTGGACATTGGCGCCGCTTACTTCTCTATTATCTCCCCCTTTGAACTGAGTGCTCCTGCCTATTTTCCGCACTTGGTCTTGGTCGTAGCTTTTTACCCTAGGGTCAACTTGCAGCCATCGCGATTGCCTTCTTCTTCGACTTGGCCTGCATGTCACGTCGTGTGGCGTCTGTGCGACCGGCTATGTTCCGCTTTGGAGGGCAGTTCTGTTTTCTAAACCAAATGCATCCAGTAGTATGTCCCACTGTGGTGCCGCTGGTTCTTGATGTCGTTGAGTTTTACCATGCTACTGCCGTAGGTGATTGATGTGTCTGATCCACTTGTCCTTTCCGACCATTATCTCATAAATAACTTTACCCCACTTTCTACTAACCGTTCCGATAATCCATCTTTCCGGGGTCTGGAAGTTTCGTGCATACACCAAGTCGTCAATCTTGAAAGTGCGAAGCCTGTTATCCTGCCGCACTCTCGGTTGTCCGTTGCGTTTTCCAACATTTCTGGGAATCAGGCTATATAATGTCGTCCTAATTTTTCGTCCAAATAGACAATCAGAAGGAAATTTACCCTCCGGTGTGTTTGGATTCGGAATGTTACGATACATGCTTAAAAGCGGCTGAAATGCATCTCGTGACACCCCGGTCCTTCCGCTTTAATAAGAGCACGTCTAAAAGTATCTACAAACCGTTCGGCTTGCCCATTCGATTATGGATGGTACGGCAGCGAAAAGTTGTGCTGGATTCCGCTTTGCATGCAAAATTCCCGGAACAGTGTTGAGGTGAACTGGGTTCCGTTGTCTGTAACCAGAATCTTAGCGGTGCCAAAATACTGGAACAGTTTGTTCAGCTCATTGATAATGTGCTAGGCGGTGGGATTTTGCATCGGAATCACGCCGGACCATTTCGTGTAGGAATCAACAAAAATCAAATAAGATTGACTGTTGATTGGTCCCACATAATCCAAGTGGATTATCTGCCAGGGCTTCTTCGAATCGTACCAAGGGTGCCACGAACATTTCGGAGGTGCCTTTGCCGCTTGTTGACAAGATTCATAACTTTGGCAGAACAGCGCGATTCTGCATCCATTTGAGGCCAATACACAAAACTTCGGCCTAGTGCCTTCATTCGTCTGATTCTCGGATGTCCTGAATGAAACTGCTCTAGTATTCGCTTCCGCAACTCCCTTGGTACCACGACTCGGTCTCCGAACATTAGACAATTGTCAACGACCGAAAGGGATCCGCGTCGATTAAAGGAAGGTAGTAATCATTCGAAATTCTGACATTAGGCCAACTGGACTGCACAAACCCTATCACTTTCAGCAAGATATCGTCTTGAGCCGTCTCTGCACGAATCGTGTCCGATGTTACTGGTAACTTCCTTACACTGTCAACCAGGATGCGCTGAACTTCCGACTCGAATTTGACAGATGCAATCACGCAGTCATTGTTTTCCTTCAAATGGGAACAGAGGAGGCGAGATAGAGCGTCAGCTTGATCGAGTTGTTGTGTAGATCGGTATTGCATACCGGAATCGTAAGCCAGCAGTACGGTTGCCCATGTCTGTAACCGACTTGCTGTGAAAACAGGAATACCCTTCTTTGATCCAGATACAGAGAGTAGATGTTTGTGGTCCGTGATCACTTTGAAATCTCTACCATATAGCATCTTATGAAACCGTTTCACTGCGAAAGCAATCACCAGCGCTTCCTTCTCAATCTGGCTGTAATTTTTCTCCGTCACTGTCAACGACCGTGCTGCGTGCGCAATGGCCTTCTCTTCTCCTCCTGGGAACATGTGAGAAATGATAGCACCTACTCCATAAGTGGAGGCGTCCGAAGCAACAACAATCTTCAAGTTTAGATTGAAGAGGGTCAAAAGTAAATCAGAACCTAGCGCTGCTTTAACTAATTCAAAAGATTGTTGGCACTCCTTTATCCCTCGCCATTCTTTCTCTTTCATCAGCAACTCGTTCAGAGAACCTCTTATCTGATGTAGACTTGGCAGGAAGGCACTATAAGACTTATAAGACCAAGAAATGAACGAAGTTCGGCAACATCCCTTAGTAGTGGCATTTGCTTGACGGCTTCTATATTAGCGGGATCCGGACGTCGGCTATGGTTGTCAATGAGGAACCCGAGAAACTTGACACTTTAAATCAGAAAATTGCATTTTTCCGCTCGTAACAGGAAGCCAGCTTCTTCTAGACGAGTGAGCATTTTCTCTAACGTGGCCAGCAATGTTTGTGGGTCAGACCCCATAATCAATGCGTCATCCAAGTATACTGCGACTCCAGGGACATCGTTCAGCAGCGTATCCATCATTTGTTGAAAAATGGCGGGAGCAGTTTTCACGCCGAATGGCAACCGATTGTACTGGAAAAGACTCAGATGCGTGTTGACCGTCAGTAGGGTTCTGCAGTTCTCGGCTACTGGAACTTGTAATTACGCATCAACTAGATCGAATTTCGCAAAACATTTTCCACCGTTAAGCTTGGTGTACAAATTTTCAGGTATAGGCAAATGGTACTGGTGGTTCTCCAACATGGAATTTAAGCCGGTTGAAAAATCAGCACAAATACGTACCTTGCCGTTTCCTCTTTATCACAACAACGAGTGCCGCCCATTCTGAGTAATGTACGCGCTCGATTATGCCTTCCGACTGCAACCGATTTAACTCAGACTTCACTATGGGTTGTGTTGCGTACGGCACTGAACGTTTTGGTCTAAAAACTGGTCTGGCGTCTAGTTTGAAGTTCAGCTCAGCTCTGGCTATCCGGAAGCATCCAAGACCGGGTTGGAACAAACTTTCGTGGCGGTGCTTCAGTTCTGCAATTTGACTGTAAAGTTCTAGGTTCATATTCTGCGTCTCCGCGGGTTTCTCGACTTGTAGTTTCTGGTATATACTGTTGACTGACTGGTGAAGTACTTTCAATTTCTCCATCCAATCCTGGTTGATCTGTCACAAAATAGGTTGTACGAATGTGCTGATCACGGAAACTGACCTGACAATGCAACTCTCAGAGAAGTTTCAAAATACCACCGGATGCGTTTCGTGCTGTGTGGTCTGTGTGGACAAGCAGTGGTCGTCCCAGCATACACTATGTCTCGACAAATCAAAGTGATGTCTGACGCAGTATCCAGCTGTAGCTTAACTTCTTTATCATTGATCTTCAACATTGTAAACTAACGCCTGCTGACACTGTCAACCTTGAAAGTCGCCGTCACAATTTTGGCCTCGTTGTGACATCGGAAGCGCACCGGGATTCGACGCCGTATTCCGCTTATTGTTGGTCGCTTCGCAAGACAACACGACTCTTGGTGTCCTCGCTTACCACAGCGATTGCAAATGTGATTTCGGAACGAGCAGTTTCGACCCAAGTGCCATTCCTTGCAAAACCAACAAGCAGAAGAGAGTTTGTGGTGAACTCACATGAACCGATTCTTTCTGAGGACTTCAGCTGACCCTACAAATGATGTCCTGCCTACTCTGGATGGATGACTGTTGGATCGTTGCAGCATCATGCTTCAAGTTCATCAACCGTTGGCATTCGTTCGTCACTTCCTGCAGTGTGATCTCGGGATTTTGTTCAATTCTGCTCAGTACTCTTGTTCGGGCATCCGCATCTTTGGTTGCTTGAAGACCACACACATAAATAAGGCACTAGTACTGGTCAGCTGTCATCTTGTGAAACAGCGACCGTTCACACTTACGATTTACGCGACTCGAGTAATTAACCCAGTCTTCGTCGTCTCGCTTGGTCATTGTCAGACACTTGCATCGGATATCGAATAATGACGACTGCTCTCTAACTATCTGGGACAAAGTAGCTAACCGCTTTATGGAATGTTAAATCAGTGCTGTTTTTCGGCAATATGAAATTCACAAACTGTTCATGCTCGGCCGCACCCAGTTTCCGCAGCATGAGGCGAACTCTTTTGTCCTCTGAAGCACCGGCTAAATCAGCGCGAAACAGGTCTTCGTATGTATGGAACCACGATTCAAAGGTAATACCGGCATCGGCATCGTAACGAAACTCACAAACTTGCTGGGTCAAGGTTTTTGCTGAGGGGCAACGTTCACTTGTTCCTGTTATCGAGCCTGCTTGTAGTGACAAATTCTTGGTCAAAGTTTCGATCAATTCGGCCTGTGCTTTCTCAAACTGCGCCTGCGGTTGCTGCAACAGAGTCTGCAATTCTTCAAAACTAACTGACATCTTTGGGTTCTTCTGACTCCTGTCGCCATTGTTGTAAAGCTGCCTTCGTACTGCTGCACTGCTGCTATTCTGCGACTGCGACACTACGGCCGCAGGAGTGCTCAGTCACGCGCCCAACCAACCGACGGGGTACAGAAGGCCAAGGCTCGGTAAACAGGGAGTCTATTCTACACGATAGGTCAATGCTATTTATTGGTGAACGAAACATACTAATTGTGGAAGCGTTGCGCTCTCAGCCAATGTGAGTTAATTCCGTCCCACGGATTTTCCATATTTGGCAGAATGGTTCGCCTCCGTTGACTCGGGCTTGTATTTGCTGGTCAATCAGTTTGCACCCGATTCCCAAATTTGGCAAAACAGTCGAAGATCGTTCCACGCTCGTGCTGGTGACCTTCGCATGCAGCAGACAGCTCACGTGCTCCTCGGTAAGCCTGTGCGCGACCTCGTATCTGGACATTGGCTGCTTACCTCTCTATTAGTGTCACAAAAAACGCAACTCTTAAGGTATATGAAGGTACCTACCTCTTCAAGATGCACGCCTGCAAGTATCAGCATGGTAGCAGACGGATGCCGTTCCGGGAGTAGAACCTTGCATCTCGAGGGAACGAAGGTCATGTCATACTTGGTAGCTTCAATCATCAAGCGGTTTAGAACGGCCTGCATGATCTATTTGTCGTCACCGAGCAAGTCAGTATCATCAAGTTAGTCGCGTGATTGCCTGAAAAAAGCTCTATGCCAAAGCCATGAGACTTTCCAGAGCGCCTAATATGACATCCTCAAACGTAAGGTTGAAGAGAAATGGGGACATGGGGCATCCCTTTCGCACACCGCTAGTGACGACGAAAGGCTTTTCGGGTACCCATTACTTTGCAGACAGTGCAGTAATGCAGGCCGATCGACCGAGAAGAATGCAGTTCGGATATTCAAAATGTCGACAATGGTAGAATGGTGATACAGGTGGCGCTGTTCGATGAGTTGGCGAAGCGTAAAGATGTGGTCCACACACACCGTCGACCGGAGCGGAAAGCAGCCTGTTCCTTACGGGAGTGTAGTTCTCAAATTGGTGTTAGCCTGCGGAGTAGAATGGGTGCTAACAATTTTAAGATGGACATTAGACTGATTCCTCTGTGGTTGGTGCATAAGGCGCAGGCACCCCTTTTGAAGATAAGTATGATAGTCGACTCGTCTTAAGAGGATGGAACGCTGACACCCCATGATTTAGAACCATTGCTTCAAACCAAAAATTTGGAGAATAGAGCTCTTAACTGGTTAACAGTTGTCTGGCCATCGTACTTGAATAGCTCCGGAAGAATCCCGTCTCAGCCATGTGTGCGACGGTCAAACAATTCTAAAGATCGGGCAGAGATCCAGCCTCTCGGGAGACGTCCAGTGATTCCACAGAATGACTGACCGGAGAAAAGAAATGCTTTCTGCAAGAAACTCAAGTGATGTTCGACATATGCAAATAGAGCACTAGCAAACACATCTGATAAGGAGAATGGATAGGCCAGTTGAATAGAGTGATTAGCTAGCCTGTTGGTAATCAGCGTACGGTGCTTTAGTTACGAGGAACCACCAAAACACAAGTAGACGTCCGCACAGACCATTGCGTGCTCTGAGTCGAGGTAGGTGAACCAAATCAATTTGGATTCCGTTACACTACCCCCCCACCTGAAGCTGATTGCAATGTGATCAATTTGTGATCAAGCTTGTGTTGCCGAAGGGAGACATAAGGCGGCGGCGCGTCTCCTCGACTGCCTGAAGTTCGTGCTCACGAGCCGGTCGTCCTGCAAAACGTGAGAAACCTATCTGTGTTATCAGAGCGACTTTCATCAAGTGCATGACGGCCACCGAGATGACGTCCGCATCAATACACGTGAGCCAACAGTGGGAAACACACCTCAGCTAATGTGCCGCAATACAAAAAGGCGGCCGGATAGTGGAAATACGACCATATGTTCATGTGGTGCTGAGGTGGCGTTCCCGACACAGCAGAACGTGCACCCAGCACTGGCCTCATGCACCTAGCCTTAGTCAGTGAACCGAGTCTTCCTGAGTGGGGTAATGTCGATTCCGAAGCGTGCGAGTTCCATCGCGACCAGTGCAGTGGGTCGCTCGAGCCCTCACTCGTGTGCCGGTCGAGTAGGATGCGTACGTTCCAGCACCCCATGTTATTGATTTGCGCAGGAAGCATACGATTACAGTGGCGGACAATCACTCGTATGGTGACCAGTATGGTAATAGTTAACTTGTAACACGTTTTATCAGTTATCGATCATACGTGTTTTTATTACTATGATCATGCCTTCGCAGACGCGTCTCGCACTACCAAGAATAAACCATTTATTTCTTAATGTACTCGCTCTGCTTTGACGAAGTGATCGAAGAAGACCTACTGTTTCATGTTGGACCTTGCGAGAGGTTAGGGGTTATGATAGTTGTTCACACAAGTGACTCCCTTCAGAGCGATTTGCAGAAATGTGTGTCAACCTCGTTAACCAAACAAAAGTCCAAACATACCAAAACAGGAGGTTACCGTCCGCGCGAATTTTGCTACACCCCAACAAAGTCGTCCGAGATTTAACCAGCCAATTTGAACTATAAGGATATTATGTTAGCCATTTAATAATCCACCTATTTAGGTCTTTATATCATACCATTTTTGTTACAATGCTGAAGGCGTGCGTGTTACAGCTGAATATTCGCACGTCCTGAGTGCACAAAGCAATTTATTGACTTGATTTAAAAATGCCACGGAACGGCAGCAGAAAATGAAAGTATGCCAAAAAGCGAGCAGAGATGATATCGACTGGAGGGTGTGAGCATGAGAACAAGCATTCCCATGTTTCCAAAAACAGGACCAAAAGAGTGATGGGTTAAGAATTCTTTTCGAGTAAACTCTCATCGGACCGAAAAGTTTATATGGCAAAAGAGAAGATTCGAAAAGGAATTTACGGATGTTCGTCATGTACACAGAATAGGCTGTTCAAACCTTTGGGAAAGTACAAGATAGCTAAACCCTATTAGCCAAATACCACACATCTACAAAAAAGCGCAGGACGATAGAAACATTAGAAACATTTAGTAGAAGGCACTTTCTTCGAATCTGTTGAGATTCGAATTCATTTTAGTGCGACGTTACCGTGCAGCAGATGCGCAAAAAAAACTTATAGAGGAAAGGAGGGGAGATTTCATCCAAAAACAAACCACGAGCGAAAGATAAGGAATGAAATGGAAGAATAGTCCCAGAGACCAAGGAAGATGGAATTTAGCCTACACCTTGATTGAATCATCGGATTAAGTAAGAAAATTAGCAAGAATAAAAGAGGAAAAAGGCATGAGACGCACATTTAGTCCGTCAGGTACTAAGGTAGAATATATGAACGGAAAAACCACTAGTAAAAAAGCAAGAGAACACCTTTCGCGCACAGGTAGCAAATTTAATCGAGCGATTCGACTAATAAGGTCAGCAACAGCAGGTAACAAAACATAAGCAGAACTCACCTTGACTGAAATATCGAAAGATAGCGTCTATTCCCTGATCACAAATACCTGTAAAACAGTAAAACAGTGCAAGTCTCTCATCGTGGAAAAGAATGAGACCACACAACACGAAGTCGAAAAATTGAATACTGAGAAAAGAGAGCGAGAAGATAAAAAGCTGTGTTACTCCATCGTAGGTGGATCGGTCACATGCGCGGATTCAGCTCGCTGATTCCTGCGCGGTGGCAGCAGATTGTGGCTGCACTACATCTTATCCGAGTGCGAAACGCTCACAATACCTGTAGTCCGCAAAATGCGCGTCAAGAAATCTCTTAAATTCCGACACCGATTTCGCCTCGACTAGCGTCTCCGGCAATTTGTTCCAATATTTCACCACTCGACACTCGAAGCATAGAGGGTGAGCGATGCGCTTTAAATCCGGTACCAATACTATGTATCGATGTCCGCGTGTGCTGCTAGTTGCGAGAACGTGCAGCAGCGGCTTCAACGTAGGGTTTTGGCCCAGGTGCAGTATGCGGTGCGTCGTAATGAGATCAACTCGAAGCCGATGATATGACAGGGTATACAGCTCTAGTCTTCTACATCCGTCCTCGTATTCCGTAAAATGGAGATGAGCTCGGAAGCTACATGCTGGACCCGTTCCAGTCTCTGCACCTCATCTATTGTGATGGGACAATAGGCGGGTGAGCCGTACTCAAGCACCGGTCTTATCATGAAAGAGAACAGGCGAGTAACAATCTCTTCAGACCCAGAGCAGAAACTGCGTCTAAGCAGACGTCGTCCGTTTGTGTTCAGTCTGTTCGTGTCATCGACAGACTTCAGATCACAGCTCGAGAGTACGCCTGAGATCCTTTACGGAACTGGTTGGATGCAGCGGGTGGCCTGCCACGGTGTACGCACGCCCATTACCACCTCCCACCAGGCTCATAAACGAGGATTTGATATTGACCGGTAGACCAACTACGGTAGACCACCGGGGTAGGCGGTCGATGTCCTGATGAAGGACGTCACAGTCGCCGGGAGAATCAACAATCCTCCAAATCTTCAGGTTGTCTGCAAACAATACGTAGGGCGAGCAAAGAAGCTGAGGTACTTCGTTGATGTGGATCAAGAACAAAATGGGCCCCATTACTGCGTCTTGGGGTACACCGCGAGTGGACGGGTACCATTCCGTTAGGTGGTCATCCACCTGTACTCGTCATCTTCTAATAAGGAAGTCACTGATCCACTGGTGCAGTGCGCCACCAACATCATACATCTTCAGCTTGTGGAGCAGGACCTCATGGTTCACTATATCGAAAGTTTTACTGAAATCGATGTAGATACCATCCACTGACTTCCCTCGGTTCAATGCTTGTCACCATTCTTCCCGCGTCAACAGCAGATTGGTGATGCACGAGCAGCAATCCAAAAAGTCGTGATGTACCGGCGTTAGGAGATTTTTCGAATCCAGCAGATGGAGAAGACCCTTTTTCACAACCTTCTCCAGCATCTTCGCCAAAACAGAGGTGAGAGAAATAGACCGGTAAGTGTCGACATTGCGTGAGTCTCCGCCTTTAGGAATCGGCTTCACTACCGAGCACATACAGTCGCTAGGCAATGCACCCTCGGAGAGCGACTGTTGAACAGATCCGTCGCGGCAAGCAAGATGATGGCCGATAAGGACTTCAAAATTAGCGGGTGAAGTACATTGTGTCCGGCAGATTTCGTGTCATCAAGACTGGCGAGTAGATTGCGGACATCCTCCACACCGCAATCAAAACCCTCAAGTTCACTTGGGACTGCACACGTCGAACTCGGCATGGGTGAATGCCCACTTGTAAATAGGAAAGTGAAGTGCTCCGTCAATGCGGACGCACGTTCAACGCTGGAGGTCACAGGCTGTCCGCCAATGCCCACTAACACAGCTATGTCACTTGTGGGCCTCTGATGCCGTTTAACGTAAGCAAAAACTTCTTGGGTTCCGTCTTCACTGAGGTTGCAAGCTCTTCTTCGGATTGCTGACGCCTTCACGATGTAGCAAAGATTTCGCAGCTTTTTGTACGCCTTATACTCGCCGGCAGAGCCAGACACAAGGAACGCATACCACAATAAAAGTCGCCATCGAACCTATCGACAATACTATCTGCCGTACAAATGTGGCTTCACTGGTTCAGCTTTCTGATAACTGAAGGGTGCGAAACGAGCGCACAACGATTGCACACCCTCTTTTATAGCAGACCAACAGCCTTCAACAGATGAATACTGTGGCAGCGACCAGTCCACTTTAATGGCGTCTCGATGGGGCCATCGAAGTCGATCTTGCAATAATTGTAGAGCAGCTCTGGCGGACGCGAGTAGGACGGCAGCAGCTCTAAGCTAGCTAACACCACCGAGTGGTCACTAGCTGCCAGAGGCTCCAGGACATGAATCTCATGTACGCGTTCCTCGCAACTGATTAGTAGTAGGTCCAGACTCGATGGAGCGGAATGCGGCATAACGCGCGTCGGTTGGCAGACATATTGTGCTGCCCCAGTTTCAAATACCATCTCAGCAAACTGCGCCTCGATTTCCCATTGACCGGGGAGATGTTCGACCTCAGGCCACCAAATTCGATTCAAGTTAACATCACCCATAAGCAAGAAGTGGGGCAGACTCATGTAGTTTCTGACATGAGGCAACCAATCCAGACATCGACTTCGTGGGCTGCGATAAGCCGCACCCACAAACAGTTCACCCTGTCTCAGGCGGATCGAGCACCGTAACTGTTCACACAGGTCCTCTTCGCTGAGGTTAGTGTGTACCAGTCTCCCGCACAGCACACCGCCTCGATCGCTTGATAGTCTGTTGCACCGGAAGCACGAGTAGCCACTAATCTGGGCTTCCTGGGTAGTGACCTCAGGATTTAACCAGGTTTCGTCCAGTATTAGTACTTCTGGACGACGAGAGGCAACGAAGTGAAATACATCGTCACGTTAGTTCATTAAACTACAAACATTTGTGAAGGCTACGCCCAGGTCGAGGTAGGAACTGACGGACGCGCACGAAGCGTCATCAACTTGTTGATCCGGGTTCGGTGGACCCGGGGAACTACCGGAAAATTTACAATGTGGATACTGGTTTCTTCACTATCAGTCCGCCGCTTCAACTCCACGAAAGCGGACTTCAGTTTCTCTCTATCCGACGGGTCCAAATCGGGTCGAATACGGATCTTTAGGCCTTTTAACCTACCGAGGCAGGATAGTATCAGCCTCCAACTCATTGCATTAGCAAACGTGATTCGCAGAGGCCGGGACTTCCTCTTCTTTTTGTTTCTAAGATGGTTGATTTGCTACACCCCCAACACCTGTTCATTCACGTCGAAAAGCCTATCAACTATGCTGTGCAGAAAAGCCACGTGGTCATAACAATCCTGAGGACTGGCATCCGTCGACTCAGGCGCGTGAAACATCGCAAGGTTACAACGCCGCTGATTGCTAGCAGTTGTCCTCGCTTCTTTGCCTCACTGCATTCTCCATTGGCCTTTATCGCCTGGGCTATCGCACACCGGTATTTTAGTATCCGCCAGCTGAGTCTCCAGCAACGGGTGGATATCGCTCTGGAGAGGATGCAACCGGTGGGCACGTGGGCTCGTTCGAACATAGAGGTGGCTGGGTTTCCGCTTGCTTGGATGAACCCACGCAGCACATCCCTATGGAACGTTTTTGACCGTGTTGTAGGCTCGCTCGGCTTCTTGGCTGTTTGTGGCTTGGCATTTCTTGCACAATATTTGAACAAAGTCATGCTGATTTTCACGCGGTTGTTTAAAATGATCAAATGACAGACAAATACACGAAATGTGGAAATCCACACGACACACAAGGCATGTAACAGCTTTGATTCCATGCCCAACTATTTTGCAAGAAGTGCCACAGGGATTCAGCTTCATCAATACGGATCTCTTGGATGATGCGACGGCCAAGATGTTAAATTGAACGATAAGTACTGGATAAAAATTTCCAGAGTAAAATATACGGATACGACACTAATGCATAAGAAGCAAATTCAGAATGGTGACTGCATTCTTGGAGGATAGAGAACAGTGTGTACGGGTAGGCCGGGGTCTGTCATTTAGGCAGTCTGTCCTCAGCGGCGTGCCGCTGCTATTTGCTGATGACCTGAAGCTGTGGAACATTGTTGATGTTCCTGGGGGTTCCGAAGCTATTCAGCGAGCATTGGATAAAGTTTGGGACTGGTCTACTTTATGGTTACTGCCCATAAATCAGGCAAAGTGCTCCATTCTTCGAATTGGAGGAGGTTGTCCTCCTGCGAAGTACTTGGTCGGTGGGGTCGAACTCCCCCGTGTATCCAGCCAGGTTGACCTAGGCGTCGTACACTCTTCGGCTTTACACTCCGGCGACAATTGGAAGAAGGCCGCAAGCAGGGGTTTCCGCATGTTGTGGTTAATCCGACGTTCTTTCGGAGTCTTGACGGGCGGCATCTTTACGAGGCTGTTCTCGGCTTCGTTCGGCCTCATCTGGAATACTGCGTCCAGGCTTGTCCGCCCTGCCTCGTCCGCGACAAAATGGAGCTAGAGAGGGTTTTACGAGTGGGTACTAGGTTAGTCGAGGGATTACGGGGACGGACGTACCCAGAGCGTCTACTAAGTTTGGGAATGAATTCAATGCACTACCGAAGGCTTAGAGGAGACCTAATCCTAACCTACCGTATCTTGACTGGGAAGGTTGGTCCAGATTTATCTTGGCTATTCAGTCCCGCTAGATTGTCTGTTCTACGCGGTCATTCGTTGAAGCTGGACAAACCGCGGTCCGATCGGATTAGGGCGGAAATCCGGCTATCACGCAGAGTCATCGAACGCTGGAACAAGCTTCCGGAAAGTGTTATCAGGGAATCTACGGTTAAGGGGTTTGAGCGGCAACTTGACGCTCTTGGGTGGCAACACGAAACCTTTCCATTTTCCTGAGTAACTCGCATCTTCGTACTTCGATTTTCTTTTCTCTACTTTCTTCACGTATTGGTATTATTTTCTTATTTAAGTGCACTTCCCTATTCTGTGCCTTCGATTTCTCTTCTTATCCTTTGCTTACTTCACGTGACTGCCACAGCAGGGACTGCTAGGGCAGGAAACGTGGGCATTAACTGGTTGGCCAGGGTGCGATACGGGTGTTTCCGTTTTAGATCCATCAATAACTGTGCACTTCATCAATTCCAGGCTCAACGATCCACTCAAGATGGAACACTCACGGGATTCTCCTATCGTTCCAGTCCCCATCTGAACTGAACTGAATTTCACAGAAGTAAACACGAAATATCTGTTCTGCACAGTAATGTACGATGTAAACTAGCTTGTCAAACAGAGCGAGAAAAGCCGTCCGGCGAATTCAACTTGCTATGGCGGCCACCTGTCTAAGGCGATCATCTGTCTATGGCGACCAGCCAAAAAGATCCCCAACGATTTTCCGATGTGTTTTCATTGGCCTTATCCTGTGTATCGCGTCAACTTGTCTGACGCAACCGCGATGAAGTATTTCCTGATCCCTTTGTTTTATAAACCCTGTAAGAGGTGACCACCACGCCGCAGTTTCAACTACGTGCGGCAGTGTGTTGAACGCACCATATGCGCTCACACAAGTGTTCCAAAACTGTGAGGTCATCGAGACAGTGTAACAACGTAAGCCTTACACTGAAGTCCAAACATGGTGGTCGGGTAGAATACTGGAACAGATGAGGTCATCGACTATGCGACTGGATGTGTAATCGTGAGTGAACGACTGAGTGAATTGCAGTAGACCTGCGGAGAAATGAGCCCCAATAACAATTTCAGCGCCCGTCGCACGTTGTCACATGTCCTTACTGAGGGCCTGATAGGTGTGTGAAGGCCAGCCTACCGTCTCAGGGCAAAGTGTACATCAGTTTGTGGTGGACTAAAAGTGCCGCTCTCTGTCACATGCCTCCCGGGGGCGGATCGCCACCCATCCCACTCACCCCTCCATCAATGCTACGCCACTGACAAGGCGACCACTCAAGGGACTAACAAAATGTGGCCCCATAGGGCAGGTGGTCACCATAGCAGGTTGGACTGTATCTGTCGTTGCGTGTAGATGGTTGTCCTATGGGTCTGATTTGTACACAAAAGTGCACGTTATGGGCAAATCCCGTATCCTATAGGGAAAGTGTGTGAGTATTTGTCGCGCGTAAAGTACAGAAGAAACTTGAAACTGCAGCATTCAGTGTTTATTTCGAGCGGAACAGCTTCTGATTGAAGAGTTTGACATCGGAGAAAATGGATGATTCTAAACTCGCAAAGCCGAAGGCACTAACACTTGAAGAAACCATATCAGTGATATGACAGGCAAGAAAGAAAATGTCTGCGAACATTGGAGGATTTTTGGGAGTAAAAAGGACACAAATCCTGCAAAGTTTGAAAAGAAGTTCTTAAACGACTATGAAAACAACGTCTCTAGACTTATAAAAGGGAAAGCAGAAAAGCCGGAAATGAAGACATAAACAAACTTTGTTGGATATGGTGCCAGTCTGCACTTGCAAGAAAAACCCCACTATCTGAACCTCTGATTCAAGAACGAGTCTTACGCTTAGCGAAAGAATAACTCAAAATTTAAAGCATCAAGCGGTTGACTGCAGCTCTCATCAATATGCACAACCAAACGTTTGGTAAGCAATCTGGCGAAAGCGATGACTCAGATATGTGTTCTGAATCAGACGGGATAGCAAAATAACCCGAAATGTGTTCTGGTACGCAGCTCAAGACATTTAATCAAAGCAGTTAGGAAAAAGCAGTTTTGTCAGACGAGAAAAATGTGCAGGTCGTAAAAGAAGCAAGAAGCGTATCAGTTATACTGTGTACTAATATGTTTGGGAGAGAGAATCGGCTTTAGTGCTTGGGAAATTAGCCAAATCTCGAACTTTTAGAAACAGCAAGACAAAATACTACCGGCAGTTTACAAAAATAATAAAAAGGCATGGATGACTGCAGTTATTTTCGAAGATTGGCGTCAAAGTTTTGACAGAAAGATGCAGAAAAAGCGCTGCATCATACTGTTTGTTGACAATGCCACTTGCCATAAAAAAATTCCAACTACTTAATGTCAAATTGCAGTTCCTGCCACCCAACACCACTGCAGTAGTTCAACCCCTCGGATAGCATGTCATTTAGGCACATAAATTCAAGTCTAGGAAGAAACAGCTTCTGCATCTTATTACGATCATGGAATCCCGCAAATATATGTTCGGAACTGAACTCATGAAAAAAGTCAATTTATGTGTGGCGATACGAAAAAGATATGAGGAGAAAACCGGGCACAAAGTATTATAAAATGCAATATGAAATCAAAAAGGTAATACAATGCTTAGTGTGATGGTAAACATCACGTGTGGGAATATGGTTGGAGAGGGAAGATAAGCGGAATGGGTACGGACAAAGAAACTAACAACCTACTGGGACTGACTCTTCGTCATGACAAGCAGTGTATCCAGCAAGACATGATCATGGTCTTTGGGACCCCAGCGTGGTATTCGGGACACCAACCGGCGCACGTTTCGAAGTGGGAGATTTCACTCCTCTTGACCAAGTCATCGCTTGGCCTCCCCTCCTCTTCTTCCATCCACATCCCCGGCGCGCAAACGACGCACGTCGCGGGAGCCAGTGTGCCGATTGTGCAACAGGTGGCCCAGCCATCAGAGCCTGGTGCGTGATATAACGGTGTGGAGCGGTTCCCTCGTTCCTGCCCCAAATACACGATACCGGACACGCTCAGTGCTCACGCGCTCTTCCCATCAGAAACAAGATAAGTTGCGAGGGCAGCAATGGTCGAACCTAGCTAGCCCCTTTATGTCTGTCAATTTGATGGGTGAGGTTTCGCAACCGTACAGGAGGGTTGAACTCACGTCTGTATTGTGAACTCGGCCCATAAGGGCGAAAGTGATGTCGCGCCAGCGCCACAGGTAGCGAGGATGAGCAAAATCGCCTAGAGCTTTTGTTATGTGTTTGATGATCTCATCTTTGATCCCGCGGACGTTAATACAGCTGCTGAGATAATTTAACTGCTGGATGACTTCGAGCTGATGACCAAAAAGGGTCAGTGCAGGAAGCGGTCGTTGCCAATCCTAGAGGAGTACTTTGCATTTCGTGGGTCCAAAGCATAGCTCGAAACGATTGCCAGGCAGAGCTAATTTACTGGATTTCTTTCAAGTGTGCGTGGATGAAGCAATTGTGCCTACCATGTGAAGACGTGGCATACGGACACCAATTTTCAAAAGTGGCAGTCGCTCGCAACTACCAAACTTTTGCCCAGTGTTCCTCTACCCTGTACTCTCAAAGATGATAGAGGCGATCATCGCTGAGACTCTAGTCAACCATTTAGAACGCTACAACATCATACCACCGGAACAGCACGGTTTCTGTCACCGCGGCTCATGCACAATCAAGCAGCTGATTACATGCAGTAGTTAGACGGAAGCGGCCGAAGAAGGGACGGGAGCTGATCTATTTACCTCGATTTCCCCGAAGTCTTCAAACGAAGGATCACTGCATTCTGCTTCACAGGCCCGAGTTGGGAGCAGGAATCATCTGCAGAATCGACAACTGCTGATCAGAGTTCGAAATGCGCTGTCTAGACCGATCCAAGTTGAATGTGAAGTTCCTCAAGGATAAGTACTGGGGCTGCGTCGGTTGCTGGTGTTCACTAACTAGTCTACGTGTCTGATTGCCTCGGACTTCTTGATTTTCGCTGATGATGTTAAGATATGGACGATCATCGACCAATGAGATTACGATGCACTTCAATGAGACCTGGAAAAGGTATCAGCAATACGCCAGTAAGCAGTGCCGACGCTTTGTTGACGCGCAATCACCACCAGTCGCACGTGCGCTAACGATACTGTGAGCATCACCCGGTCTCTACACAGGCTCGAACCCGCGCCTTCGGATTACTATGCAGGCTTGTGAGTCTTAAGGGTACGAGCCGGCGCGAGATTTGGGAAGCGCGTTTGAGTGATAATTCCACAACCTACTCCAGTTTAATCCGTCCTAGTGTAAGGTAGTCCACATTGGGCATCCGCCTGATAACACATACAAGCTTGGAGACATTGACCAGCAAGCAGTCACCCAAGAGCGCGACCATGGGGTACTAATCCAGTCTGATCTGGGCTGCTCAGAACAATCTGAAAAGGCGTCAAATAATGGGAACAAACACGTCGGTACGTGGTGAATTGCATTCAGGTCGTTTGATCTCTCTCTATCTATCCGCAGATACTGAACATGTGCGGCCTCAAGTGGAATGCGTAACCCAAGTCTGGCAGCGTTGGCACAAGCAAGACGTTGTAGCGTTCAAGACACCACTGTGCAGAGGCAATAAACACGTCAAAGGGTTGGCTCACCTTCCTTATCAACACAGGCTGAGGACTCTAAGATTGTACAGCGGTCGCCTACGGGGCCGACTGCTGTACAATCTTAGATAATAATGGCCGGGAGGTAAACCCGATAATAATAATAATAATAATGGCCGATTAAATTTCGTGGAACCCCAACCACGTATGCCGCCACCTAATGCAACTGCCACAACACGAATTTGAGGGTCCACCAGTTCAAATTAGACATGCATTACAGCCGGATAGAATGTTGGCAAAACTTTACTCTCTTCATGTGTGTCACCCGTGGAACGCCCTCCCAAATTACGTTGTTTTCGCCCCAATGTTATGTGTTAAAAAACGCATTGACGTTGCCCTAACCCACCTACATTACATATATACCCTATGTAAATCGACAGACGATATGTGACGAAGGCTGCCCAACCACCAGTAACCGACCCAATCGAGGGAGGCTCTTGTATGCACGTTTCTCTGGTGAGTCTACTAAGACGCTTTCCATTTCAGCACTGTCATCCATTCAGCATTATGGGATTCTCATTCTGGTCATCAAACGGGACTTGTTAAATATTTGCATTTTTCCGAATTATACACCATTATTTCATTGTTATACGTGACTGCTCGTGAAACGAATTGGTCATTTAGCCGTACGCTATGGGCTCAAATTGTCTTCTCATCGAAATGGTGAGTCTTCTTGGGAGATTTCGCCACTTCCCAAATACATATGCATAACATCTATATATTCATATACGGTGGTGACAGGCCATAAAACAATAACAGAGTTATCAAAGCAATGGATAAGTAAACAGATAAGTTTTAATCACAATTTGCGCGAAACCTGTCTGAACAGGCTCGCACAAAGTTCCAAAACAGAGAAACGGAGTCTTTTTTGACATTCCAATTAGTATTGTTTGCCAAGTTAATGAATGCGAGAGTGAAGAGTAAAACCAATACATGAAATAGCTGAACTATTCCAGATCTGACTCTGTGTTGAATCAGCTTCTGACGAGGTTGAGAAAGATAGCTTCCAGTCATTTCTCATCTCTACTCAAATACTGGTGGAGTCGGTAATGAAAGTTTCCCTTTACCGAAGCACAGCTGCATTGTTATAGCTGCGTAGATGCCTGATAACATTGTCACTGGCACAGTTGGAGCACGCCTACGATAACGGCTTGGAACGCTGGCCAATCGAACGGATTTGCGCTGAGCTGATGGCGTTAGCTTAGCCCGGGGTACGCGCTGGTGAGGCGGAAATTGAGCGAGCGTGAGAACGATCCTAGCCGCACGTATTCGGGTAGACGCGGAGCCCTCGGAACGGACGCACACGATAGGGGGTTACGGTAGACGCGCGCTAGTGACTTAAGCGCGAACGGTGCCCAGCAATCGACGTACATAAAATCACGTGACCCGACCGATTTCCAACTACCGCGAAGAGGAAGAAAGGCAAGTGATCTTCTGAAGGCTCTTTTACGACCAACAAAGTGCGAATCACAGCCAATGCTACGGGTTATTAAGTTAAGGAAAATTGCTACCATGACGGGGTGGTAGTTCGTAAAAGAAAATTGTCAACAGGTGCGCAGTTGGGCCGCGTCTCGGAGTGGCTGAACACTGCTCCCTTGTGGGGAGGAACTGGACCCACACCCATTACGCCCGAGTTTGTGGCGCGCTTTTGCAGGGATATTTGACGGGTCCGCAACATGCATTCGGTTGGGATGTAGGCAGAGATCCCAAACGAGTTGCGTCCCAGTGCACCTGTGGCATGAACCTTGACATAGGACTGCGCATAGTTGGCTGTCCATCGGGAATCAACCCTGCACCGCGGCATCAGCTTGCCACACAATGTGATGCCAACAACAGTCAAACCAGCTGGAGCTGCCCGTGTCATCAGACAGTAGTAAGAAATCTCCGATACTGCGATCAGCAGAGGACATCAACCTATGCACAGTGAAGGGATTCTGTGATCGGATCACGGATATGCAGCAAGCATCAATATCAAAGAACTCCAGAGAAAGCACTGAGCCCATTTGCTGACGAAGCGGCATGACGGTCCATACACTGAGGGTTGGAAACAGGAGTGCAGATCAGGATCAGAGGGTTAGTGATTGGACAAATCGGCTATTAGTGAAACTGGCATCGGAAATAGATTTAAAGAAGCGGGAATTACCAAATAAAGAAATTTTGGCGTAACGGAGGCGAACGAGCAGAGAAGTACACGGGAGCGGAAGTGTAACGTAGTAGATAATGTAGAATCCATGTTTCGGATACCCAGGCCTAAGTAAGGAGCTGACTTAGAGGACACCACTACGAGGCTTTGCCTTAACAAGTTCCGGGCGACGCAACGGAATGAAATCATTTGCTTATGTCAAATTCACTGAGCAAAAGCAACTAATACGTTACAAACGTGTAGACCAATGAACAAACTTGGAGTACTCTTCAAAAGGATGAGGAATAAGTGTGTGATAGGCGCTGTGAGGATGCCAAGCGTCAGCAGTAAAGATACTCGGGAGGCTGTACTCACAGAAGTCGCATAGCAAGTAGAACAAAAAGACCAAAACTTCGCGCGAAAACCAAATGCGGTGACCAGTGAGTTGTATCACGAGTGAGTGGCAGGCATTGAAATGTTAGGACAATGACAATGGCAAAATGTACCAGCCGTATGCTGTCATAGATGCCGCATTTCGCGGTGCCTTGCGAACAAATAACGCTATCAACCACTTCATTCGCTGTTTCAGGAAAAACGGTAATAACGTCCAATAGTTAGATAACATGAACGGCAAATATGGATAAATGGGTTTCTCGAGATGAAACGGTGAAGGCAAACGGTAAATTCAGCAGAAATTCCTAAAAGCTTGTGGAGAGAATTAAAATATGTGCAAATGAAGGAGATGAACGAATCAAAACTAGGCCAACGATAGGTTGAGCGGAAGCAAATGATAAAGGATAGATAAGTCAAAGGTTAAAGGGAAAATAGGTTAACAGAACATGGCGGTTACCTGTTGGAGGAGTGCGCATGTTCTCCAACGGAAGCGTCAATCGCTCCAACTTGGTTAACAATACCACTTCCTTCGGCAGCGCCACAAGCGGGTTTTTAGACAGCAATAAAGTGACCAACTGCTTGAGGTTGCCAATATCGGGAGGTAGTGAGCTCAATCGGTTATCTAACAATGACAGAAAGAAAACATAAGACGGTACCGCAAAGCAATCGCCGGCGAAGTCTAAGGAACAAACGAATCATTATATGAAACAACGCGCCAAGAAATAAGTGGACGAATGAACAGTGACAGACACCACAAGACCGGTGAATTGCTTATGCCATTTGCAATCCTTAATCTCGCACAAATGCAATATGCAAACAGGGAAAAGAAATCGGAGCGGCCACAACAGTACTCAACCTAAACCTCCTTGTCGAGTGTTGCGCAGGAGCTCACAGAAGCACCGTGAGACATGGTGGTGTGAAGGTGCTTGAGAGATGGAACTTGCTAATCTCTCTGGTAATACCGGAAAATTGTTCCACCTTATCCGAGACACCGAAGGTTTTTGATCTGGAGTAAGCGAAACAATCTGCGAAGAGGATGGCTCCCTAATCACAACTCTTCAACGACGGTTGGAGTGATGGGCTGAACAATTTCGCTCGCAGTTTTCCTGGCCGCCAACTCCATCTGTTTCCCCTGGGGCACGCACTGGTGATGAGTGGATTATCCCCACTGACCACCCACTCACCAGGAAATCTGGCGGGAACTCTGCTGCCTAAAGCGCTATAAGGCACCCAACCCTGATGGTTTACCACCTGCTCTATTTAAAGATGGGGGCTATCCGCTTGTTCGAGAACTCACCGCTTTGTTCTCAGACGTCTGGGCAAAAGTGGTTCTATCATCATGGAGTGAGGCGATAGTCGTTCTCATCTTCAAAAAGGGCATGCGCACAAAGTGCTCCAATTACAGGGGCGTAAGTTTGGTTCCCATCGTTTGCAAGATTTTGGTGTCCATCATTCTTCGCAGGCTATCCCCAACGCGTGAATCACTACAGTGAGAACAGTCTGGGTTCCGCCTGGTCGTGGCTGCATCGATCAGATTTTCACACTCCGCCAGATCCTCAAGCTCCGTCATGTGTATCAAAAGCCAACAATTGTTGTGTTTCTGGATATCAATGCTGCCTTCGATTCTGTCGACAGGGCTGCATTGTAGCACTGTCTGTTGAGGAACGGCATTCCCGGGAAGTACGTTTCCGTATTGCGTGCTCTGTATAATCTGACATCGGGTAGTGTTAGGGCTTATGCCAAGCTTTCGCCTTCGTTTGTTGTCACCAGTAGGGTCCGGCAAGGATGCACTATCTCTCCATTCCAGTAGCAGTGGCCTCAGCATGGAGCAGTGACCCAGATGCAATATCCGATAGGTCATTGTAAGGTCCACTCGAAAACTACAGGGTGTAAAACTCTGGTCGTCTAAATCGGTATTCGTACGACAGTCTGTAAACTGGGGATGGGTCTGGTAGCTACATGTTGAACCAGTTCCAGTCTGCACCTCGCCACAGGTGATCGGACAGTAGACTGGTGATGCGTACTTGCGCATCGGTTTTATGATGAAACAGAAGGAGAGAGTGACAATCTCTCAAACCAAATGCAGAAGTTGCGTTTGACCACCCAAAGCATGCGCAGTCCACTTGGATGTAGACTGTTCGTGTTAGCTAGGAACTTCAAATCACAGCATGAGAGTAGGCCAAGATCCCTAATGAAAGGTGTGGGATGTAGCGGTTGGCCGGCCGGAGCGCACGTACGCACATCATCAATCTTCCCCAGGCTCATATCTATCGAGTTGACTGGGTTGACCGGCAGATGCACATTTGCAGACCACATGGACAGGCACTCGAGGTTGTGCTGAAATACATAGCAGTCGTCGGGAGCATCAGTTATTCTCCAAATCATCAGGTCTGCAAACAAGGCACAAGGCGACCGAAGAAGCTGAGGTACTTAGTTGATGAGGATCCGGAAGAAAATGGACCCCCAGCACTATGCCTAGGGGTAACACAATGGTGGAGGGATTCCAGTCAGTTAGATGGCCATTCACTTTACCCTCCATTTACGCCCAATAAGTCAGTGATCCAGTGGTGTAGTGAGCCACCAAGACCGCACATCCTCAGCTTGTTAAGGAAGACCTCATGGTTCAGTCTGTCGAACCCTTTACTGAAATCCATGCCGATCGGCTAGAAGAATAGAGTTTCGTGAACGTAAACAAAAGAAGCCTGCAAATCGTGGTCAATCAATCATACGCCCCGAAGGCCATAACAAGCTGCAGCCAAGGTCATACCCAGCAGTTTCCCAACGGTTCGAGTGCAACATATCGGATAGGCATCGATCAATAGACTAGGGTTGATATGAAATCAGTGCCCATGATCGATCGAGATGCAACTAGGGCAGTCTGTACAGTGGAACTTAACTCACGTATCGTTCATGTTTCGGTCGCGAATAAACCAATCTTTCCGCGTACTCATTCTGCTTGTTCTCCCTTACTTTGGAATGGCCTACTCCCGTAGTGTTCCGAAACAAGAGCACATCTACCGACTTTCCCCGATTCAACATCTGCAACCATTCATGCCGCGTCAGAGGTTGGTGATACAGGAGAGGCCCTTCGAAAAACTGTGTTGTGCAGGCGGCAGGAGAATTTTCGCATGTAACAGCTGCAATCGACGCTTTTTCACGATCCCGAGAACTTGGGCCAAAACGGAGGTCAAACAAATCGGCCGATAATTATCTACCTTATTTAGGTTAGCGCCTTCCGGAACCGGCTGTAGTACGAAGCAATTGCAGTCGCTCGGACAGCGATCTGTTGAACAGATCAGTCACGGAAAGCGAGATGATAGCGGATGAGTTGAGAATCAGCGAGTGGAGCCCATCAGGACCAGCAGACCTGGTGCTGAGAAGAATAGCAAGAAGATTGAAGGCATCTTCCACATCGCAATCCATACTTTCGAGTTCGGTAGGTGCTGCACAGATCTAGCTTTGTATAGACGCATGCCTACTTGCAAATACAGAAGCGAGATGCGTCGCCAACGCGAACGCACGTCCAGCGCTAGAACTCTGAAGCTGTTCGCCGGAGCCTTCTAACAATACTACGTTACCTGAGGTCTCAGGCCCCGCTTCATGTAAGTAAAATGAACTTGCAGCGGCTGCAAGCTCCTCTTCGAACTGTCGACGCTTCTGCACTTTCGCGCTGTTGCATAGATTCCGTTGACTCTTGTACAGTTCGTAGTCATCAGCAGAACCTGACAGGAAAAATTTATTCCACAATACGAGTCGCCGTCGTGTCAACTGGCCATACTCTCTGTCGAACCAATGTGGCTTCATTGACCCAGCTTTCCCATACGTGAGAAGTACAAATCAAACGCACAGAGATTTCATACCATCATTTATGACAGACTGACAAGCTTCAACAGATATATCCTGTGGCAACGACCAGTCCACTTGACTAGCGGCTCGAGTGAGACCATCTAAGTCACACTTCCAATAGTTGTATGATGGCTGCAGCGGACGCGAGTTTGGTAACGAAATCTCAGGGCTAGTCAGGATAATTGAGTGATCACTCGCTGCTACAGGCTCCAGGAGCGAAACGTCACGTCCACGCTGCTCGCAACTTGTCAACATCGGGTCCAGTCACGACGAAATTGAGTATGGTGTAATGCGCGTCGGGTGGCAGACATGTTGAGCCGCCCCCGTCTCGAATATCATCTCAGCAAACTTTGTCTCAACTTCCCAATGACCGGAGGAAGTTGAACCTCAGGTCAGCACATTCGTGGGAAGTTAAACTCACCTACGAGCAGCAAGCAGAGAGGACACATGTAGGTTTCGGACATGCGGCGCTCAAATCAAACAGGGGGTTCGCAGATTGCGATAGGCTAAACCCACGCCTCAGGTGTATTGGGCACAGCAATTGCTTGCACAGGCCATCTACACTTCGGTAGGTGTTTACCAGTCTCCCGCACAACAAGAACTGAATGCATAGTAGACCACCATTACGGGCGTTTGGTAATCCGTCGCACCGGAAACACGAGTAACCATTGATCAGAACTTCCTGGGAGGTTACCTAAGGATACAGCTAAGTCCCAGTTACTCCTAGTACGTCCGGCCAACGGGAGGCAACGAAGTCGCACAGATCGCAACATTTGTTCATCAAATTGTAAACAGTAATAAAGGTTACCCGTAGATTATGGTAGGGACCGCAGGCAACGCATGAAGCGTCATCGACCAGTTGATACACGTTCGGCGAACATGGGGAATTATCTGAAAGTTTACAATGTATAAATTAGTTCCCCCACTATTAGCACGTCGCTTTCGCTCACTAACAGCAGAGTTTCTCCCGAACTGACGGATTCATATCTAGGATAATATGGATCTTCAGACCTCTTAGCATACCGAAGCGAGATAGTATCAGCCTCGGACTGGTTTCATCAATGAAAGTGATGCGCAGAGGCTGAGTCCTTCCCTTATCTCTTCTTCCAAGAAGGGTGATTTGCTTCACCATCAGCTCCTACCCACCAATGTCGAGAAGTCTGTCGATCAGACTCAGTAGAACCTCGACGTCGTGATTATAGTGAGTCTGAGCATTTACATCAGTTGACTCAGACGCGTGAAATATTCTGAGGCCTTAACGCCGCTGGTCGTTGGCAGCTGCGCTCTCTTTCTTCCATTGTCTCATTTACCCATGGCCTACAGCACAGACGCCATGGCACATCAGGACGTACCTGCCCATATGAGGCTGGCTTGCCGAACAACCTCCTCGTGGTGCCAGCTGGGTGGTTCGGGATTTTCCCGTTCCAGCAAATGGTTCGGCGGCAGTGTTCCAGGACGTGGTGGGTTTTCGCCTGGCAAGCGTTCTCCCTATAAAAAGCCACATATGTCCGTTTAACAACACTGTGACGTGGCGGACGTGACTCGCCACTAAATAAAGTCACTGCCCCTTGCTTCATCCTGGCGAAGCATTGTATTCCAGCAACGTCATGCTGTACTTCTGGGGAGCATTGGGCCCCTGTTTGACAAAGGAACAAACGAAAGGCGTATGAACTGAGCAATCAGTCACCGGCTCCCAATGGGCGCGATTCCCTGAATTCGCTCCGCTGCCTTGCGGACAGGCTATTCAGCCAAAGGCTCGGGGTGGTGTCCCCTAAGTCAACATCCTACTTCGGCTTGGGCAACCGGGTAGTATCTCGCCCTCTGAGGAAACCATGGACATTGTTGTGTTGTGTTTTATTTTAATATTTCTGTACTTTCGTTTGAATCCCATGGTTTCTGATGGCATTATGTCTATTCGTAGACTTTTGCAAATATAAATATATATATGAGGTAAAACACAAAGCAGCTGAGCACCCAGTAACGGATGGACATCGATCAGGAGAGCTAGCAGCCGGCTTGCCAGCTGGCTTTCCGATTACTGGGATGAACCTACGGAGCTCATCGCTAGGGAACGTATCGCCCTTTTTACTCGCTCCCTAGGTTTCTCGGTTGCTGTTGAATGCGCTTTACTCTGGCACCTCTTACACAACATTTGGTAAAGTCATGCTGAATTTCACGCAGAAGTTTAAATTGGTCGATAGATGAACCACTGTACGAGATATAGGAATTTACGGGTCATCAGGTGGGCCCTAACTCGGCAATTAGTGTTATCTATCGTAACACAAACGTCAGAATCCTCAAGTTTGCCGAGATAGTGGCCATAAAAAGCATTCTCCAACATTGGGCGTCCAGAATCAACTGTTCGTTTCGCTTAACCTCCCTTGAAGATAATAATTCCCCCTCAACCTGTAGCCAAGATTTACTACGGTTACATGTGACCTCCCGCTTTCAACTTATTGATTTCCTATTTTGTCACGTTATCATTTGATATGTTGTCCGTTTGCAAGTGAACGGAGAGCACGAAATGGTACCATCTTGCAACATTTGTCTTCCTATTGTGCTATTCAAGTTAATCCAGGGAACTCAATGCTTCAAATCAAGCATATGACAGCACGAGCTCCATGTCCAACAATTTTGCAACCAGGTGTCACAGGGAGTCTGCTCGTCATTACGAACGGCTGAGAAGATATGACGGTAAAAAGGTAAGTCGACGGAACGACCAGAACACAATATTAAAATAGCAATAAGATATGCACGATACAGATTCAGATGCGCAAGAGACTGGCGCTTGCCAAGAAGTGAGGCCGAAAAATTGCGGTACAGAAAGTAATAAACAGAGCGAACTGGCCTGACAGCAGAGCGAAAAATGTCGACAACTACTGTTTTCACGCTCAGGAAGCATAATTTCTAAGGTTCATACCAATGATGTGTACAATGGAAATGTTAGGAAGGGCGCTGCAACAATGACGATTCCCATCTGTGCAGCTCCCGATAAATGATTGTGGGTCACTAATGATAAGGAGCGTATTAGTGGAGATATGGGGGACAAAGTGCAAGTCTGCTGTGGCCCCTAATGAGTGTAGAAGTCCATTGCCTGTTAGTAGCTGCCAACAAAAACAGCTGGAAGCAGATGTAACCAACATGTGTGCTCCTGAAGCAAGCATCTGTGAATGAATAAAACTGATGAAAGCGAGACGACCCACGCACCAGGCTAATCGATATGGTATGTTAGCTCATCGAGAAGTACACAAAACGAGATGGGAAGGAGATGAAAGGAGCCAATTCGATGAGATGAAGGAGAATAGATCAAAAATAACAACGCGTGCTGGGGAAGAGGTGGTGAGTGACGACGTCCTTGCGCACACAAACCAAGATGGCCCGTAAAGATTCATTAAAGTATATCCAGAATAAATCAAACGTCTACGTAAATCGGCTACCGACGTGTGATGAACACATGAGAATAGCCCAAGTAAAGGGCAATATGCTATGTGATCGGTTTTGTTGCGGTGAAGCAATGTGGGCAATAAAAAGACGAATGACTGAGACTATGCTGACATACCCTCAAGATTCAAATAAGTGAGACAACGCAATCGGGTGATGGACAAAGGAAATGCGTCAATCTGATTGCTGCAGAGATTCAACTCCTAAAAACAATGTCTATTACACAAAAAGAGAAGGGACCTACCCGCAGTGCAGTCAGCTGGTCCAAAGCATCAGGTAGGGTTGATAGGTTATTGGAACTTAAATTAAGGACCTGGATACCGCGTAGATCGGATAGTTTCCCGCCGGATTCCAGATTTCGTATGGAATTGCAGTGAAGATACAGGTGAGTTTTCAACAGAACTCTAACTAGGGAGAATGTTCCATCAGGGATCTTTTTGAGAGCACAATCCGAAAGATCGAACAGCTCATCAGGACGTTCACGAGCCTTGGAAAGCAAAATTGATTTTATTTAAAGGACGTAACAGTGCAACAGTAAGATGTGCAAAGATAGTTTAATATTTTAAGCGTATGGCCTACTTCAGCTTAAAATATGAGATAATGGAAAAATAGATCTGCAGTTTTAGTGTGCAACGAAGATACCAACGATTCCAAGCAAATGTCCCGTGATGTTACAACTTCGAGAAAGTGACAGTGAAAACCATACAATATTTCCATATGACTATCATTCGAACGATAAAAACAAGGCTGGACATGTTAAAGTGAAGGCAGACGGTAGGTAGACTAAGGACATAATGTAAGAAAATACCAAGACAAGATCTAACAAGATCTGATCTGGGTGGAACCCATAGATCACAAAAAAGCATTGCCAGCAAGATAAACCGTGCGTCTGTGAATTTTCCATGCAATTCACATAAACGTAAACGTGAATCTGCCTGCCGTGATTTCGTTGGGGTGGCTGGTGTTTGTCTGCATGTTGTCTCCAGATGAATGAGGGTCAAATTACGTAGTGACAATGGTGCAATGCAACATCAAGTCGGATATTTAGTGAAGAATGTGAGTGATAAGGGGGCGAACCGAAAAAGCGCTCCAGGACTGGTAAAATCGGAAAGAAAAACATCTCGGTGATACACCAGTCCGCGGCATCGCGCAGTCAACTTCAGCTGATGGTCCACTTAATTTGGTGTCATGGCTAGGCACCGATTCGTATCAAAAGAAAAGTAGATTTATCGTGGACCATTCAAACGCACTGTCAACATCTTCTTGGAGCAATTCACTGTCTCCT
>OX104063.1:114381186-114419562 GCA_944474145.2 Dicrocoelium dendriticum | reverse complement strand
TAAAAAGCACGGTAAGAAGACGAAAACTGGTAGATGCATGCATTTCGTATTGTCTCCTCCGTACCATTAACAATAACCGGTATGCAACTATATACTTAAATATGTGTGTGACCGAATAAGCATAAGGTGAAAAATGAATGACGGAAGTTCCACACCTATGTCCACGGCAGTCTTAAGCTGATAAATAATTGCTTTTGAACACACAGGGCCGGCTTCATCCGGCTTATCGCAACCGCCTCGGCGAAACGGAGGAAGCGGGGATTAGGATGACGTAGTACAAGTGTGAACGCTGATCCGAGCTCTATCCGGTGACGCGTAGTCAGTAGGTGTTTACCTATTGAGGAAGCTGGCGGTTTGCGCAAGCACGGAACTTCAGTGGGACAGGGATTCTGGTCAATTTCACGTTGAACCCACCTTGGCACGTGTTCCTTTATTTGGAAACTCAAAGACCGATTGGTTCTGCCTATGTAACTGTCTCCGCAGTCGCATACGAATTTGTATATGCAGTGTGAGTTGGCCCCTATCGGTTGAGCTTCCTTCGTTGGAGGCACCGGCAAGTTACAGGTTCTATTGATGACCACAACCTGAGCAGCACAGTAACTTCTCTGCGTAGCAGAGATTAAACGTTTCGTGGTTTTCAATACAGTAAAGTCACCCTTGAATGGCAACTCGATATAAATCTTTTTCTTGGCTGCCGTATGCACCAAGTCTTTCGGGCCTCGCTGTTGGCTGTGTCTCTCTACAAATCTACGTGGATAAACATTTGCAACGAGGGTCGTTGTAATTAACTATAGCTCGTCGGCTAGACAATCAGCGGAGCAAACTCGTCTAGCACGACTAACTAAAGTTTTCACAAGGGTCCGCTTGTACCGCACTGGTGTGAAGCTGGTGAAGTGCAGGTATTGGCCGGACCAGGTTGCTTTTCTGTAGATAGACCTTCTAATGAGCCCGTCATCTCTGCGACTGATGAGGATGTCTAAGAATGGCAGACAGTTGTTTTGTTCCACTTCGCAGGTGACCCGCAAGTTGGTATGTGCGCAGTTGAATTGCTGCACCAACTGGACAATCTGCTGCTCTGATGAACAAAAGGCCAATATGTCATCAACCTAACGCTTACAGTATGGCAACTGGGCTATTTCTGTGGATATGCCTCTTTCTATCATCAGCATGAAAAAATCGGCAAGTACAGGGCCTAGTGGGCTACCCATTGCCACACCATCGATTTGACGATATGGGGTGTTCTGAAAGTGAAAGCCAACATTTGCTGTGCACAGCAGTAAGGATTCCTTTAGAAATTCGACTGGAATTAGTAACGAAGAACTAGAGTGCTCAGCTAGCTCACATATGTATTCAACAGTTTCGCCGAGGCGGTTGCGATAAGCCGGATGAAGCCGGCCCTGTGTGTTCAAAAGCAATTATTTATCAGCTTAAGACTGCCGTGGACATAGGTGTGGAACTTCCGTCATTCATTTTTCACCTTATGCTTATTCGGTCACACACATATTTAAGTATATAGTTGCATACCGGTTATTGTTAATGGTACTGAGGAGACAATACGAAATGCATGCATTTACCAGTTTTCGTCTTCTTACCGCGCTTTTCAAACTGATAATCGGCATGATTTCGATTTTACTATCTTCTCTTCGAGCCTACTTCACATGTTACATTCAGTTGGAACCTTATTGTAGATTCTGCGTGTTCCTACATACGTTTTCGATCCCTAAACTCTTTCTCGACACTTCTCATTGTTTACTGGGTGCCTTTGCTGTACAGAGAGATTGCGTAGACCTTTGACGTTATTTGTTGCCTGCCTTATGCTGTCTCTAGCCTCTTAAGGTCGCTCTGCAATCAGAGTTGCCAAGCTTTTATAGCATATTTAACATCAGGGCTCACCTCATAGCTATCCGTCATTAGAAAGAGTAATGTGTCAAAACTGCCAAAAAGACCTTAGCAACCGGCTTATTTTGCGACTGCCTCGAAGGTTTAAAACAGTTGAGGTCATTCTGTTTAAACGCACTAAGTCACATCCTTGGGGACTGGCTTGCAGTCTGTGTGATCCGAGTCTATAAGCGTATGCATGATCAATTCGAAATTTCGACACAATTATGCTGGAGCCACTCGTGGTCTTCTGGTCTTTTGATCGATCTGCACATTTCGATTTAATGTGTGCAAATATAAGCGGTCGTCCTCGCTAGGTCGTTTATGAAAACCAAGTATAGGCGAGGTCGTAGCACTGAGCCTTGAGGTACACCGCATTCCACCTCCACCTCCCCGCACAGATATTCTCGGATTCTCACCTCCGACCGACAATCATGTAGAAATTTATTTATCCGACTCAGGTTTGGGTTGCCGATGTACCAAAACTTGTGAAGGAGAATCCGATGGCCTAAGTGATCAAACGCCTCTGAGAAGCCTAGGTAAATGATAACGATTGGCGCTCCGCCATCAATTACTTCGGTCCAGCTACGCGTGCATACAGTAGGCTAGTACACATGGCTGGACCCATGTAGCTCCGGGGCTATTATGTCGTGCATTTTCAAGTAGTGCATCTGCCCTGATTGACTCCATATTTTCAGAGGGCACATGAACCACCGTCAATGCGACTATTTCCCTTGTGGATAGGATTGCTGATCCTTAGTTTCCACGTCGGTGAATCTTGTTCCGCAAACAACTGCAGATGAATGTGATCAACACAACACCCACTGTTCGCTGGCGTCCAATCTACTGTTTCTGCTTTGGTTGTGATCCCAAACACAGTGTTTCTGTGTCCCTTCAAACGCCTGCAGTTATCTCCATTCAAGGCATCTTATGACCCTTTCGTGTGTGATTCCTGATCAAACATGTACAGATGTCATTGGCTTCTCATGTGTTGCATTCCTCCATACTGCATGATTGCTTTCCACCACCACTGTGTATGGATACGTCGTGAACACTAATCGTCCGTTTTGACCCTTCACGTATTACCTTACCTGGAAGTTTGACCAATAATGCACCTTTTCTCAATTCGCTGTATCGTTCCCCAAATGTTTGCATCGGTCACGCTTGAAGCTGCATCGCGCGTCTCCCAATGTGGCTTCACTGATTCAGCTTTCCGATAATTGAGGGGTGCGAAACGAGCGCACAACGATTGCACACCCTCTTTTATAGCGGAGCAACAAGCTTCAATAGTTGAATCCTGCGGCAGCAACCGGTCTACTTCACTGGCGGTATAAATGAGACCATCCAAGTCGGTCTTGCAATAATTGTAGGGCAGGTCTGGCGGACGCGAGTAGGACGGCAGCAGCTGTAACCTGGCTAACACCATCGAGTGGTCACTAGCTGCCAGAGGCTCCAGGACATGAATTTTATGTACGCGTTCCTCGCAACTGATTAGTAGTAGGTCCAGACTCGATGGAGCGGAATGCGGCATAACGTGCGTCGGTTGGCAGACATATTGTGCTGCCTCAGTTTCAAATACCATCTCAGCAAACTGCGCCCCGATTTCACAGTGACCGGGGAGAAATTGGACCTCAGGCCACCTAATTCGATTCAAGTTAACATCACCCATAAGCAAGAAGTGGGGCAGATTCATGCAGTTTCTGACATTCGGCAATCAATCCAGACATTGACTTCGTGGGCTGCGATAAGCCGCACCCACAAACAGTTTACCCTGTCTCAGGCGGATCGAGAACCGTAACCGTTCACATAGGTCCTCTTCGCTGAGGTTAGTGTGTACCAGTCTCCAGCACAGAAAGCACCGAATTTATAACAGCACACCGCCTCGATCGCTTGATAGTCTGTCGCACCGGAAGCACGAGTAGCCGTTAATCTGGGCTTCCTTGGTAGTGACCAGGTTTCGTCCAGTACTAATACGTCCAGACGATGAGAGGCAACGAATTAAAATACATTGTCACGTTAGTTCATTAAAGTACAAACATTTGCGAAGTCTACGCTCAGGTCGAGGTAGGAACTGACGGACGCGCACGAAGCGTCATCGATTTGTTGATCCGGGTTCGGTGGACCCGGGGAACTACCGGAAAATTTTCAATGTAGATACTGGTTTCTTCACTATCAGTCCACCGCTTCAACTCCACGAAAGCGGACTTCAGTTTTTCTCTATCCGACGGGTCCAAATCGGGTCGAATACGGATCTTTAGGCCTTTTAACCTACCGAGGCAGGATAGGATTAGCCTCGGACTTGTTGCATTAGCAAACGTGACTCGCAGAGGCCGGGACTTCCTCTTCTTCTTTTGTTTCTAAGATGGTTGATTTGCTACACTCCCAACACCTGTTCATTCACGTCGAAAAGCCTATCAACTATGCTGTGCAGAAAAGCCACGTGGTCGTAACGATCCTGAGGACTGGCATCCGTCGACTCAGGCGCGTGAAACATCGCAAGGTTACAACGCCGCTGATTTCTGGCAGTTGTCCTCGCTTCTTTGCCTTGCTGCATCCTCCATTGGCGTTCATCGTCTGTGTTATCGCACACCGGTATCTTAGTATCCGCCAGCTGAGTCTCCAGCAACGGGTGGATATCGCTCTGGAGAGGATGCAACCGGTGGGCACGTGGGCTCGTTCGAACATAGAGGTGGCTGGGTTTCCGCTTGCTTGGATGAACCCACGCAGCACATCCCTATGGAACGTTTTTGACCGTGTTGTAGGCTCGCTCGGCTTCTCGGCTGTTTGTGACTGCACAGTGGCTTGGCATTTCTTGCACAATATTTGGACAGTCATGCTGATATTCACGCGGTTGTTTAAAATGCTCGAATGAGAGACAAATACACGAAATGTGGAAATCCACACGACACACAAGGCATGTAACAGCTTTGGTTCCATGCCCAACTATTTTGCAAGAAGTGCCACAGGGAGTCAGCTTCGTCATTACGGATCTCTTAGATGATGCGACGGTAAAGGTGTTAAATTGAACGATAAGTACTGGATAAAAAATTCCAGAGTAGAATATGCGGATACGACACTAATGCATAAGAATCAAATTCAGAATCGCATAAAATAACTGAGTTTCACAGAAGTAAACACGAAATATCTGTTCTGCACAGTAATGTACAATGTAAACTAGCTTGTCAAACAGAGCGGGAAAAGTCGTCCGGCGAATTCAACTTGCTATAGCGGCCATCTGTCTATGGCGAACAGCCAAAAAGATCCTCAACGATTTTCCGATGTGTTTTCATTGGTTTTATCTTGTTTATCGCGTTCACTTGTCTAACGCAACTGCGAGGAGGTTTTTCCTGATCCGTATGTTTTATAGAACCTGTAAGAGGTGACCACCACGCCACAGTTTCAACTACGTGCGGCAGTGTGTTGAACGCACCATATGCGCTCACACAAGTGTTCCGAAACTGTGAGGTCATCGAGACAGTGTAACAACGTAAGCCTTACACTGAAGTCCAAACATGGTGGTCGGGTAGAATGCTGAAACCGATGAGGTCATCGACTATGCGACTGGATGTGTAATTGTGAGTGAACGACTGAGTGAATTGCAGTAGACCTGCGGAGAAACGAGCCCCAATAACAATTTCAGCACCCGTCGCGTGTTGTCACATGTCCTTACTGAGGGCCTGATAGGTGTGTGAAGGCCAGCCTACCGTCTCAAGGCGAAGTGTACATCAGTTTGCAGTGGACTAAAAGTGCCGCTCTCTGCCACATGCCTCCCGGGGGCGGATCGCCACCCATCCCACTCACCCCTCCATCAATGCTACGCCACTGACAAGGCGACCACTCAAGGGACTAACAAAATGTGGCCCCATAGATCAGGTGGTCACCATAGCAGGTTGGACTGTATCTGTCGTTGCGTGTAGATGGTTGTCCTATGGGTCTGATTTGTACACAAATGTGCACGTTTTGGGCAAATCCCGAATCCTATAGGGAAAGTGTGTGAGTATTCGTCCCGCGTAAAGTACCGAAAAAACTTGAAACTGCAGCATTCAGTGTTCACTTCGAGCGGAACAGCTTCTGATTGAGGGATCTGACATGGGAGAAAATGGGTAATTCTAAACTCGCAAAGGCGAGGGCACTAACACTTGAAGAAAGCATCCCAGTGATAAGACAGCCAAGAAGGAAAATGTTCGCGAACATTGGAAGAATTTTTGGAGTAGGAAGGACACAAATTCTGCCAAGTTTGAAAAGGAAAGACGAGTTTTTAAACGACTATGAAAACAACGTCTCTAGACTTAAAAAAAGGAACAGCAGAAAAATCGGAAATGAAGACATAAACAAACTTTGTTGGATATGGTGCCAGTCTGCACTTGCAAAATTAATCCCACTATCTGGACCATTGATGCAAGAACGAGTCTTACGCTTAGCGAAAGAATAACTCAAAATTTAAAGCATCAAGCGGTTGGCTGCAGCTCTCATCAATAAGCACAACCACATATTTGGTAAGCAATTTGGCGAAAGCGATGACTCAGATATGTGTTCTGCCTCAGACGGGATAGCAAAATAACCCGAAATGTGTTCTGGTACGCAGCTCAAGACATTTAACCAAAGCTGTGAGGAAAAAGCAGTTTTGTCAGACGAGAAAAATGTGCAGGTCGTAAAAGAAGCAAGAAGCGTATCAGTTATACTGTGTACTAATATGTTTGGGAGGGAGAATCGGCTTTAGTGCTTGGGAAAGTAGCCAACGATCGAACTTTTAGAAACAGTAAGACGAAAAACTACCGGTAGTTTACAAAAATAATAAAAGGGCATGGATGACTGCAGTTATTTTCGAAGATTGGCGTCAAAGTTTTGACAGAAAAATGCAGAAAAAGCGCAGCATCATACTGTTTGTTGACAATGCCACTTGCCATAAAAAAATTCCAACTACTTAATGTCAAATTGCAGTTCCTGCCACCCAGCACACCTGCATTAGTTGAACCCCTCGACCAGTATGTCATTTAGGCACATAAATTGAAGTTTAGGAAGAAACAGCTTCTGCATCTTATTACGATCATGGAATCCCGCAAATATATGTTCGGAACTGAACTCATGAAAAAAGTCAATTTATGTGTGGCGATACGAAAAAGATATGAGGAGAAAACCGGGCACAAAGTATTATAAAATGCAATATGAAATCAAAAAGGTAATACAATGCTTAGTGTGATGGTAAACATCACGTGTGTGAATATGGTTGGAGAGGGAAGATAAGCGGAATGGGTACGGACAAAGAAACTAACAACCTACTGGGACTGACTCTTCGTCATGACAAGCAGTGTATCCAGCAAGACATGATCATGGTCTTTTGGACCCCAGCGTGGTATTCGGGACACCAACCGGCGCACGTTTCGAAGTGGGAGATTTCACTCCTCTTGACCAAGTCATCGCTTGGCCTCCCCTCCTCTTCTTCCATCCACATCCCCGGCGAGCAAAAGGCGCACGTCGAGGGAGCCTGTGTGCTGACTGTGCAACAGGTGGCCCAGCCATCAGAGTCTGGTGCGTGATATAACGGTGTTGAGCGGTTCGCTCGTTCCTGCATCAAATACACGATACCGGACAGGCTCCTTGCTCACGCGCTATTCCCACCAGACACAATATAAGTTGCGATGGTCGAACCTAGCTAGCCTCTTTACGTCTTTCAATTTGATGGGCGAGGTTTCACAACCGTACAGGGGGGTTGAACTCACGGCTGCATTGTAAACTCGGTGCATAAGGACGTCGTTTCGTCTCCAACGTTAGTGCTCCGGATAAGGTCCGCGCATCGTCTCATTTGGTTGGGTTTGGAGCCATCTGCACCCAAAATCGGTTTGATCCACACTCAAGCTGTGGCGGTTGTTTTTGGTACGTTTCCGGATCGTAAAAATGACACTCGCTGTTAGGGAGCTGGCTACTTAACCCTCAGTTTCATGAATTATGTTAGTTGCCTATTTCTTTGTTCGCGCAGTTACCTGCTTCTCTGCTACATTTTGGACACGCCGCTTTCCTCAGCCTCATTCGCAATCGCTCACAGCTAATTTCAGCCGTCTCATTCTGTGGACATTCTGATTGGTTTCTTTTGCTCAGCGTTCCTTAGCTTTTTCACGTGGATGTATTATTCAGCCGACACATATTTATTATACCTGTTTTTATTTTCCTGGTGTGTATCATTCTCACTATCAACTGTTCTGGCATTTGTTTAAACGCATCACTTCTCCACACTGATTGGACGCTACTCGTCGTTTTTAATGGTCGCTCACCAGAAGGTTGCCCCCAGGGATTAACTCCGCAGACACTATTTTCTTTGCCGCACTTCATTGGCTCGTAATTTTCGCGATTCTCATTTGCTTGTTCCATTTTGTGTTTTCTCCATGCCTGTTGGATCTCATGCGTTTAGTAGCTTGGATTCGCCCTTGTTTGTAAAGCTATATAACTGGTGCCGTGCTGTAATAGAAATCTGTTCATCCCGGCTCATCTTGGACTTATTCTTGCGGTCGTGGGGTGAAGGCGTACTGGGCGTCACAACATATTCTTCTGGCGACGAGAATTGGTGAACCATGTCGGTTTCGTTCGAGCAATTGCAGACTTTACTTCAACAGCAGCAATTGCAATTTGAGAAATCGCAAAGGCAGCTGATCGAATTGCTCACACAGAAATTGAACCTTCAGACAGAACCCCCGACGACGACGATTTCACGATTATCAGTGGACGCCCTTACTGCATCAATCACAGAATTTGTGTTCGATGGATTGAGTGGTGTAACCTTCGACTCATGGTTTAAGAAGTATGAGGATATTTTTTGAGTCGAGTTTGCTGATTAAGATGATGCCTGGAAAGTTCGATTGTTGTTGAGAAAACTTGGAGCAGTGGAGCATCAACGCTACACAAATTTCGTGTTGCCGAAAAATGCAAGGGACTTCAGCTTTGATGAGACCGTGAGAACTTTGACGCAGATCTTCAGTGAACAAGCCTCTGTTCAGCATTCGGTACAATTGTTTGAAGTTGGTCAAACGCGATGTTCATGACTTTGTCACTCATGCTGGGATTGTGAACCGCGAATGTGAACGATTCAAACCGGGCACGATGACTGCGAATCAATTTAAGAGTCTTATTTTTGTGTGCAGTCTCCAGTCCCACGCTGATGCCGATATTCGCACACGAATTTTACACAAGCTTGAACAGGAACCACAACTGACGTTGCAGGATATCACTGCAGAATGCCAGCGGCTGATTAATTTGAAGCACGATACAAAAATGGTTGAAACTGCTGATCACAAAACTGAACCACAAATTTGTCGTACAGCTATCCGACGTAAAGGAATGAATGGAACTGGATCAACTCAGAAGCCCCCGACCGCGTGCTGGAATTGTGGCGCCTGGCATTTTGTGAGAGGTTGCACATATAAAACGCACCAATGTCAGAAGTGCAGACGGGTTGGCCATAAGGGAATTCACTGCCGAGTTGTGAACAATTTCAGACGTTCTTTTCCCCCAAAACTGCGCGTAAATCCCAATTTTATAAGAGCCAATTTTCACGGACCGGCCGCAAAGATAATCCTCGCCGCCTTTGTCACAGAACTTGCACGCAAGAGAAAGTACGTGTCAGTAAAAGTCAATGGTGTTCCTATCACGTTGCAGCTGGATACAGCGTCCGACATTACAATCATCTCGAGATCAGTCTGGAAGAGGCTTGGGAGACCAGCATTCAAACGCACAACCCTGACGACTAAAAATGCATCTGGGGGACCACTGAGATTAGATGGTGAGATTGAGTGCGAAGTCAGCTTCAATGGCTTGAATCTTCGTGGCACGATTTACTTGGTTACGAGCGGTGACGTAAATCTGCTCGGCATCGATTGGATCGAGAAGCTGCATCTACTCGACGTACCATTGAGTCACATTTGTTCTGAGAATAATGTCGTGGTGCTTCATACAACCGTATCGAATCAGCCGGGTCAAAGTATTGCAGAACTGCTTCAATCTAAGTGTGCATGTGTATTTCAATCAGAGCTAGGACATTGCACGAAAATGCAGGCAAAGCTTACCCTGCTTCTTGTGGCACAGCCAGTGTTCCGACCCAGACGTCCAGTCCCTCACGCATCCCAAGCACTCGTGGAGCATGAGCTTGATCGATTACAGCAGGCCGGAGTGATCGAGCAAGTCAGTTTCTCACAATGGGCGGCGCCTATCGTTGTGATCAGAAAACCGAATGGCTCAGTTCGTTTGTGTGCAGATTTTTCAACCGGCTTGAATGCTGCATTAGAACCCCATCAGTACCCGCTTCCACTCCCAGACGACGTGTTTGCAAAGCTGAATGGAGGCAAGTACTTTGCTGCTCTGGATCTGGCAGACGCTTATTTGCAGCTGCAGGTCGAACCGGAAAGCAGAAAGTTTCTAACAATCAACAAGCATCGCGGCCTTTACCAGTATAATCGTTTGCCATTTGGAGTAAAAACTGCACCTGCAATCTTTCAACAAGTTATGGACGCTATGTTGACTGGCTTGACGGGAGCAGCAGCCTATCTAGATGATATCATCATAATGGGCGGAACCCAGGAGGAATTGTTTCAACGATTGGATGACGTGATGATGAGAATTAAGGAATATGGATTCCGGTTGCGAGCTGACAAATGCAAATTTTTCCTGAAATCCATCAAGTTCCTGGGTTTCGTGATTGACGAGAACGGTCGACGGCCTGATCCTGAAAATATCGAGGCCATAGACAGATTACCGGCACCGACGGATGTCACAAGCTTGCGCTGATTCCTTGGGATGGTGAGTCATTATAGTGAGTTCCTACCTTGCATGCATCGATTACGTCATCCTTTAAACCATTTGTTGATGAAAGATGTTGAATGGAACTGGTCCGCACAGTGTCAAGAAGCTTTTGACAAACTCAAATCTCTGCTGAAATCAGATTCGCTCCTTACGCATTACAATCCGAAGCAGGAGATTGTCGTGGCTACGGATGCTTCGAGTTATGGAATTGGTGCTGTCATCTCACATCGCTTTCCAGACGGGTCCGAAAAGGCTGTGGCACATGTGGCACGAGCGCTGACCGCATCTGAAAAGAACTACAGTCAAATTGAGAAGGAGGCGTTGGCTATCATTTTTGCAGTACAGGGATTTCATAAGATGATATGTGGCAGAAGATTCACGCTGATGACTGATCACAAACCGCTTTTGGCAATCTTTGGATCTAAGAAAGGCATTCCGACATATACAGCCAGTCGACTTCAGCGCTGGGCAACTCTGCTCCTGGGGTATGATTTTGGCATGCGGTACTTGTCCACTGATTCTACTGGACAAGCGGACGCCCTGTCCAGACTGATCAATACCGGTAGACGCGATCAAGAAGACGCAGTCATTGCATCCATTGCAGCCGAATCGGACGTCAGCTACATGATACAAGACGCAGTGTGTAACTTGCCAGTGAATGGTTTAATGGTTGCGCAAGCCACTAAACAGGACGCTGTGCTACAAGAAGTATTAACCTATACAAGAAGTGGATGGCCAAAGAAGTGTCCGAACGAAGCTTTGACCCAGTTCTTCACAAGGCGAGGCGCATTGTCGGAAGTTGATTCCTGTCTGTTTTTCGCAGATCGCATAGTCATTCCAGAAGTGCTCAGACAGCGCATACTAAGAGAGCTGCACAAGGGCCATCCAGGAATCGCCCGCATGAAGGCACTTGCTCGCAGCTACGTCTTTTGGCCGATGATGGACAGCCAAATTGAGGATATCGGTCGATCCTGTTCCAGATGCATCGGTGCATCCAAACTACCGGTGCGTGTGCCATTGTAATCTTGGTCGAATCCAGAATCTCCCTGGTCGCGCATACATGTTGATTTCGCAGGACCAGTCGAGGGTGTGGAATTTCTTGTGATGGTTGACGCGTACAGTAAGTGGCCGGAAGTGATCCGGATGAAAAGCACGTCCTCAAACAGCACGATCTCGGAAATGAGACATGTATTCAGCCAGCATGGCCTACCAAAAACCGTTATTTCCGACAACGGATCGCAGTTTACGTCCTATCAATTCGCCGAGTTTTGCGCACAAAATGGAATCAAGCACGTGAGGACAGCACCATATTATCCACAGTCAAATGGCCAAGCGGAAAGATTTGTCGATACCCTGAAAAGAGCACTTTTGAAGTCAAAAGGCGAGGGAACGTTGGACGGAAGACTGGAGCGGTTCCTACTGAATTATCGAGTGACTCCCAATCCCAGTGCACCCAATGGGAAGTCACCAGCTGAAGTCCTAATGGTTCGCAGATTGAGAACTACACTGGATTTGCTGACACCCAGGCGTCCTCTCCCACAAACAAGGAACTTAGCAATGGAGCAGCAATACAACAGGCGGTACGGAGCACGGAGAAGGATGTTCAGAGTTGGCGAATTTGTATCTGCAGCGGCTATTCAGGGACGGCGGATCAGCTGGATACCAGGGCGCATCGTGCGACGTCGGGGACGGGTGATGTACGATGTTCAAGTTGGTGCGCAGGTATGGAGACGTCACGCAAATCAGCTGAAACCGCGGTGTACACTGGAAGGTGATGTTCAGAATGCCAACAGATTTGATGTTAATGAGTTGCTTGACAATGGCAAACCAAGTGCTTCTTCACGCCGAGAAGTTCGACCAAGGGAATGCCCGGAACAGGAAGGTCGGAACAAACCCCAACGAACAAGAAAATTTGCACAGCCGTTTCAAGTGGACCCGCGTCGGAAAAGCTATGTTCCGTACAGATAACTAACTTTTTAAAAGGGGATGTTAGAGAGCTGGCTACTTAACCCTCAGTTTCATGAATTATGTTAGTTGCCTATTTCTTTGTTCGCGCAGTTACCTGCTTCTCTGTTACATTTTGGACACGCCGCTTTCCTCAGCCTCATTCGCAATCGCTCACAGCTAATTTCAGCCGTCTCATTCTGTGGACATTCTGATTGGTTTCTTTTGCTCAGCGTTCCTTAGCTTTTTCACGTGGATGTATTATTCAGCCGACACATATTTATTATACCTGTTTTTATTTTCCTGGTGTGTATCATTCTCACTATCAACTGTTCTGGCATTTGTTTAAACGCATCACTTCTCCACACTGATTGGACGCTACTCGTCGTTTTTAATGGTCGCTCACCAGAAGGTTGCCCCCAGGGATTAACTCCGCAGACACTATTTTCTTTGCCGCACTTCATTGGCTCGTAATTTTCGCGATTCTCATTTGCTTGTTCCATTTTGTGTTTTCTCCATGCCTGTTGGATCTCATGCGTTTAGTAGCTTGGATTCGCCCTTGTTTGTAAAGCTACATAACTGGTGCCGTGCTGTAATAGAAAATCTGTTCATCCCGGCTCATCTTGGACTTCTTCTTGCGGTCGTGGGGTGAAGGCGTACTGGGCGTCACAACACTCGCGACCTTGAGATTGGACAAATGGTTCGTTAGCTCTTTTGTGTCTTTGACGAAAATTTACCAGTGGCTTGTCCCATAACCTTTGAAACTGTTCTCCAACTGCGTCCACGCGTATCTTTCAGCCGCGCAGCAAGTGTCGATGATTAATTGGGCCTATTTCTCGCAGCGCGAGAGAGTATACTTGCGTAGAGGGTTCACGGTGCGTTAATTAGGTCCCAAAAGGAGCATTCCACGAATTTTCCCCTTCTCTTCCATATCTGCTGCCGCCCTGTCTGCTCTGTTGTAATGCACTTGTTTCTTTTGTGGCATGCCGGAAGTAGCATATCTCGTGAAACTGATAATATACATATTTTCTGATCTCAGTTTTGGTTTCGTTTGCTGAGCGTCTGAAATTGAAAGGCATATTGATGACCTTGGGAAACATCACATTTCACGGATGTGAAACAAGAAGCCGGAGCTTATCAAATCAGAACGAGTGGATTTGAAATCCTAAATTTATGACGAGATTTAAATCCGGCAGATCTACATCGTTATCAGTTAAAGAACAGTTATATCCTCTTATTGTAAATTCCGATTTGGAAATTGGATAGATTCACATAAGCCGATCTTTTATGATTTCTGCGAGAATTGACCCTGTTTCTACAACTATTACTTTTGAGTGCTTCTCAAATCATCTTCTGTACAACAATTATCCTTGTCACCTGCATATCGACATGTAGGCGGTAACTTATGATTCTTGACACTCAGTTCAATTGGCTTGTTTACTGTTTTGCTTATCACCAAGCCTCAATGGAGAGCATGCTTGGTGCTGCGGATCAGGCATATCGGGTCTACCTTGCTCGACGGAGTAGTACCAATCAACGAATCTTGGACGCTGGAATTTCAGCCACTGATAATATCGAACAGGTCCTAGCTGAAAAGGAGCACAAGCAAAAGCAGCTGGCAGCGGCGATTTCCATTGAGGTGAGGCACCAATTTTTTTAGTACATCTTTTCACTCCGTATCCCTTCCCATCTCGATGGAAAGACGTCTTAGTTTAAACCTAAATGTGTTCGCATCCATTTCCATAAAATTGGGTTGGGGCCATCGCCTCTCCATCTCGCTTCCGATGAGAACTATAATCATGGGTGCTGCTTGTTTGATAGTATCAACTAGGGTTAATTTCAAACAGAATAATCAATACATACATTGTGAGGTTGCTCTGTCATTTCGTACAAGATCGTCAGTCATTGATATATAAAACGCGGTCCTATGAGATCAGCTAGCCAATCATCACGCCTCCCGCTACCACGGCCAGCTGTTTCTGTAACCAAAGCAGTGGCCACTCCAGATAGATAACTATGGCTTCTACCAGTCTGCGCATGTGGGGCCGCTGATTGCATAACAAGACGATGAATGACTAATCGGGATTGACTCGGTGACCGATGCTCAACAAATGTCTTGCGATTACCGAGGTAGCTCAATTCCTCAACTCAGTTGATCCCATCGACACTGATCCCATCCGATTCCGTAACCACTTGGAAATGTGTTCATTGATCCTGACACCTAAACTTCGGTCAGTGCGCTCGACTTGACTGTCTGCGCAGCTACAAATGAATTTTTATAAACAATGAGACATGCATTGCTTTGTTATCAGTGTCTTGATGGAACACATAAGCAAAGCTTTTGTTAACGTGAGCAATCGCAGTTCGGCTGTACTATACGCACTAATACGTTTCTCAGTGATTCTTATGATATGATCACCTTTGCAGTTCGATGTAGATGGGCTTCTTTTAAACTGTTGTGACGCGATCTTGCTTGGTTATGTTGTTACTGAGCTTTATAAACTGAATCGGATAACAATTCGATTGTAATGTCACGAACAGGCAATCTTTCTCTGCTTCTAATGTGTCCGAGATGCGAATCATGGGGGTTCGCTGAAGCAATGTCCGGAAAAGCGAATGTTTGTGTTGCATTGGGCAGAAACCCTTACAGTACAAATACTGACCTGTCCATGTTGCTTTTCGGCAAACTGACCTGATCGAACCATCCAATCGCTTTGTGATCAGCATGCTTAATTATAGAAGACAAGTATTTTGCTGCATGTTACACGTCCCTGTAAGCATCGAATCCATACTGCTGAGTGTCCCTTTCGCACGCATGATAACCTCGTCGGAATCTATGAAAAGCAGTATATCATCCACATAACGTTTGTATATAATCCCTGATTTTATCATCTCATCTACCTTCCGTTTGATTATGCTAATGAACACATTTGCCCACAAAGAGCCTCTTGGATTGCCCATCGCAAGACTGTCTGTTTGTTGATAAGTCTTCCTTTGAGAGTAAAACTGTATCTTTTCCATGCACAAAATTAGCATGTGCTGCAACCATTTCGTGGGGAGCTCTAGTCATATATTATGTTTTGAAATAAACTCACCGAGATAATCAACAGTCCCGTTCAGTGAGACGTAAAGCCAATAGTTCTAAAGTGGTTGACAATATATGTTTTACTATATATCTTCTGACAGGTTCAAACATGTTCAGCCATTTGGCAGTGGCGTGGCACGGTGAATTGACCATGGAAACAATTGGTCGCATAGGCATTTCTTCTTTATGCACTTTACGCATGCCGTACATTTGGGTGTCAACAGGTTCTAATGCCTGGTATTGGTTTTCAGAGATCAAGCCACGAAGTCGCGAAGTTGTAGTTCGCGACAAACTTTTCGACCTAACGAACAGTGTGCTATCTGATAGTGTTGTCTCTATCTTACTTAACTAATCTGACCTGTCTGAGCTGATCACTCCAAACTGCCTATCAGGTTTCAAGCTAACGTCTTGGTTGCCTTCCAGCCCACGGATTGGTTTGTAGTGCTCTGCAGTTAGACAAGTCTGTTGTTGTATTGGGGCACTAAAAATAATATGACGTATTCACTAATTTGTTTTTTAACCAAGGATCATTGGTGGGTGGTGTTGGGTTCGAGAACATAAGCTGACTGTAGAGATTCTCAAAGTTCGCATTGATAGATTCTTTGTTACTCTGACGAGGAGGTGCTTTTAATCCCATTCCGTGGGATAGTACTTCAGCTTGCAGCCCTTCGTGAGAGAAGGATGAGAGTATGGACAAATTTGGAATAAATACCAGGGAACTCGCCCCCATGTAGCTCAGTTGAAACGGTACGTTGGAACTTGAGTGTTGCGGTCTTTCTCCTATTTCTGGTAACATCGTGGCAGGTATTTACAAATTTGATTCGACACACAAGCGGCAAAGATCCTCATATCGATAGATAGCGTTGAATTGTTTCTACGAGTTGGTTTATCCCTTGCAAACAAGTTTATAGCTCAAAGCAAGCTTTTCCAAATTAACCACAGTGGGGCGTATTTTGCTTTTGCGAAGTCGTTCACGAATCGACGTGTGTAACGATTATCAGAAACACCGGCTCAAAAATACAAATCGTACACGCTCGAACGCCAACTTACATTTCAGGCTCCCCAAACGGTGAAGTCTTTTCACATCAGAAGCAGGGAGTCATCTTTTTCGAAATTTAGAACAGGGAATTCCCCTTTTAATCTGATTAGTAGCACTCGATGATGTTCGTGATTGCCGCGTATTCTCCCGCAGATTGTAATTTTGGTTCTACCAGCGACACTTTCTATCAGGAATTTAACACGTTACTTCGCAAATCTACCAGTTCAGATGTCATTCTCTTTACAGGGGATATGATTACATAAATACGTTACTTGCGCTATTCGAAAGCTAATTTGATTAGTATGCTTGCATTTAACTCCGAACACACAGACAATAATGTGCGTTTGTTACAACAACGTGCCGGACATCGGCTGTTTTTAAACAACACTGCCTGGAGGCACACTGGGTGACACTTTACATATTCTTGTAGCTGACCATTTAGACCGCGTCGCCATAGATTTCAGGGGTTATGCGTAATATAGTATGGTTGGTCCACCGCGCCTTTCCGCGTATTACTTGGTACAATTGTTTTATGAATTGTCACAGTTGATTCTTTGCGGTTATTTACTTTTTATTTACTCTTATCCTTTATTACACAGGACGATTTTCAGAAAAAGGCGTTTGCTGAACTTCAGTCCAGATGTGATTCTCAAGCACAACAGTTGCATCAAGACATCGGGCTTGTGGAAGAAGAGTTGTTGCGCTTAACCAAAGTTGAATTGGAACGCAAGTCAAGAAGTGCTGAATTGAATCTGCAGTGTTTGGCGGAACGTCGATCAGACCTGGTTCAGTTGTTGGCTCGACTAAGTTTGGAGCAAAGCAGACGACAGCAAGAATTGCGAGATCGTTTGGTAAGTCATCAGTTTGTCGATGTGTCTTGGCTCTTGTTTGTACTGCAACAGATCACACTCCAACCTCCTGCCATCTTGTGTGCTTCGCGTCCAACGCGACCATTTGTAAAGCAATCTACATCAACTGTATAAGCAGCATTTTTGCACATGTGCCTTTGTATTTGCTCTATCGGCGTCCCTATTATGCATGCATAGACATCTTTTCGTTTGATCTTTTGCCGATTTCACATCAATTTTTCCACTTTTTTAAACCGTTCTTCCGAGGACGCATACAGTGAACTCCTGCACTCTCGTTCGTCTTCACGATACTTGTTTTTTAAGAGCATTAGCCCAGTGTCTGAACGGAATGACAACCGTCTCTTTGGTTATCTTCATCACCTTAACAATGAGACACACCTCCACATTGCTCGTTGTCCCCATCTATGCACCGCGATATTTTTCGAGTCGTTTATATCGGGTACCCTTAGCACTACTGCCAATCTTTTTCCTCAACACCGTTTTATATATCATTTATGTAATGCGCTGGCGATTAGCTTGAGTCGGGTCGAGTGCAGTACAGGTAGTTTTAGTAAAATTTGAATATCCTATGTAATGCATGGGATAATTCGAGTTCATCGCATTTTAAAGCAGTATCCACCTGGTCATAATTTATAGTTGGTGTGGGTCAATCCTAAACTGTAGCCCATTCTAAAATACCTTCGTCGACTCTGACCATGTTTTTGTACACTGCCATTTTCCCATTAACTCTGTCATGAGATGTACCTAAGTTCTCTCTATTGAAACACAGGATATTGTAGCTCTCTGTCAAACAAGCGGACTAAACTTCGGCTCTTTATCTTAATGGCATAGGGTCTCAGTGAAATGGTATATTGGCCGTCATGAACAACGTGGGAGTCCTCTGCTTGTGGCGTTAGCAATCACTACACCAGTCACTGGCTATCCGAGATCTCGTTGGAATTTTAGAATCGGGTTGGTTCTGAACGCAAGTTTCAGGCGGACTATTAGGCACACAATAAACGTAGGCTGATTGATAGCATGGAGGCCTAGAAGACTCAAAGGGCTCAGGAAACGAAGAAAGCGCAAGCAGTGAACAATTCTCGCAAGCCGTCCCAACTGAGGTGTACCACTTGTCCAAAAAAACAGGCGTCAGCGAGATACTTAGCGACAGCGCGGGTGCCCTGATTCACAATAAGAAGCGTCGTATGGCTCGTTGGGCGCAGCACTCTCGAGATCAGTCCAGTTGGTCCCCTGCTCCTGAACTTCTTCCTACTCAGGTGGTGCAGACTGAGCCGTGGCCGGTTAGCTTAGAGGCTCCATCGAAGGCTGAGGTCCGAAATGCGGCTACAGCCCTTACTTCCTTTCGAGTTGCTGGTCCGGATTCCCTCGCACCCGAACTATTTAAGGATAGTGGTGAGGTCCTCTGTTAATCACTGACCCATCTATTAGAAGAGATTTTTAAAGAAGAGACCATCCTAGCTAACAAGAGTGAAGCGATCTTAGTGGCAATGTACAAGAAAGGCAGTCGCACCGACTGTGCCAACCACAAGGGTATTAGTTTAACCACGGTGGTGACAAAGTTACTGGCCTCAATTCTCGTTCGTCGCCTCACAGCGGACCAGGAATCCTTGCATCGGGAAGAGTGGCAGATTTCCCACCATGGCGGAATTTTCTAGACCACATATTCACTTTGCGGCAGTTGTTAAAACCGCGTCACACTTACCGCATGGCGACAATAGCTGTGTTCCTCCACTTCAAGAGTGCGTTAGGGTCAGCTGATAGATCCCTTTCGTTTAATATATTTGTGCAGAAAAGCGCTCTCATGAAGTATGTAAATATTTCACGTGCCATATTCACGAACATCACAGACCGCGTCAGAGATTACATTGACATGTCAGATGTTATTTTGACAACAAGTGGCATTCGTCCCCTCATTTCATATACAAATAAATTATTCATTAGTATAGGTAGAAATTCGCCGCATCTAGACTCACTCAGACAGCCGTCACACGCCCGGAAAAGCACTGTACGCGCGTTTCATCTTTTTGGGAATCGTCAGCAGTGCTCATTCCATCGGACCCTGGTAGGGCTCGAACCCGCAACTCGACTGTTGCCAGTCCGTGGTTGAGACCACTGAGCTACGGGGTACGGCAACGACCATCATGAATAAGTTAGTAAATGTGATATGGCGCCGCTCACTATCCACTGACTTACACGTTACTGTCGTGCAGAGGACAGTGTAGCCCCCCTCACCAAGCGACGAGCTTACCAAACTTAAGCCGCCAATTAACTTATGGCATTATAAGCAGTTTTGTCTGCGTACTGATTGCATAGGAGTAGTAGGGGGAGTTGAATGGGATAGGTAGAAATTCATCACATCTAGACTCACTCAGACAGCTGTCACACGCCCGGAAAAGCACTGTACGCGCGTTTCCTCCTCTCGGGAATCGTCAGCAGTGCACATTCCATCAGTTGTCTCAACCGCGGACTGGCAACAGTCGAGTGGCGGGTTCGAGCCCTACCATGGTCCGATGGAATACGCACTGCTGACGACTCCCGAAAGGATAAAACGCGTGTACAGTGCTTTTCCGGCCGTGTGACGGCTTTCTGAATGATTCTAGATGTGACGAATTTCTACCTATACCATTCAGCTCCCCCTACTACTCCTATGAAATTATTTATTCTCATCATTGCAAGGCGAGCCTGCGCAGGCATGATTATCATGGTGCGATCTTGTACAGACCAGCGAGCACGAGCCGAGCGGATGAGTACGAGGCTGTTCAAAAATGGTCAGCTGTGAGGACACTTGTGGCACGTGGGAAAGAATGTTGCGTGATCAGATGTGTCGACGAATGATCATCCTCGTATCGTTTACAAGCCGACAAAGAGGGGCCAGATGCAGGTTTGTGATCCGAGTGAGTGAGAGTGAATCACCACTTCACCCGCTTTTGACATAGATCCCATCGCCACCAGGGATAAAATACGTAACGTTCATAGCAGCCAGTGTGATGCAAACGCTAATGTCATTGCGCGTGCACAACTCACCAGGCGTGGACGACATAAAACTGTAGGTATGGAAGACAGCGGCCATAAATCTTGCCGAAACATTAGCTTGGTTCTTTCAACTTTGTCTCGACGAAATGCAGATTCCGACAATGTGGAAACATGGACTATTCACTCCTATTTACCAAAGTGATAATCGTGCGGAGCCCTCGAATACCGTCCAGTCACTCTCCTCCCTGTGTTCTCCAAAGTAATGGAAGTTATGATCGCAGAGGCACTCACTGGATACCTTAAGAGAAACAACATCCTAGTGTCACAGCAACATGGATTGCGCCGAAATCGATCCTGCATTACAAACTTGCTTCTAGCCCGAGCATGCCAGACAGTATCAGGCGGTGCCAGAGTGGGAGTCCACGTTGTCTACCTGGACTTCTCGAAAGCGTTCGATCGTTTGGACCACGGCATTCTCCTTCACAAGCTTCGAAGCTATGGAGTCGGTGACCCTGTGCTCGGTCGGATCGGCAACTTCCTTGCTCAAAGTTAGCTGGATGTGAGAGTCCGCAGCTCAATTTCTGATCCAGTTGACTACCAGTGTGGAGTGCCCTGAGAATCGGTACTGGGGCCACGTTTATTCCTCACATACATTAACGATCTTGCTAGTGTACTGCAGTCGAATTTTTTGCTCTTTGCAAATGATGTCAACATTTGGTATGACATCATGACAACGGATGTTCGCATGGCGTTGCAGAGCGATCTCGACGGGGCTTATGCGTGGTCATCCATTAAGTTGCTCCAATTCAACGTGGCGAAGTGCAAAGTCGTGAGCACACGCCATCAGCTTACCCATGAATATCGAGTTGGGGACCAGCAGTTGCAACGTGCTTCCCAAGAAAACGATCTTGGGGTGACCGTGCAGGACGATATTGGCTGCCCGAAACAAGCTGAAAACGCATCAAAAAGAACCAGTCAACATCTTGGACTCTTACGGAAATTTGGAGCCATCAATCTTTCCGCATATGCCACGCACTTACGTGAGGCCCCACGTGGAATATGCTATCCAGGCCTGGTGTCCCTGGCGCAAGCGCGACATCAATGCACTTGAAGCTCCAGAATTGACAACCAAACTCGTTAGATTACCTTTTCATCTCCCATACCTGCGCAGACTGCAGGCCTTGAGGTTGTACAGTGGTGAATATCGACGTTAGCGAGGAGACCTCATCATGGTTTACTTAATACTGACAAACCCAATACACCCATGCCGCAATCTGCTGCAGCTGAACCAATATACCAACATGAGAGGCCATCAGTTAAGACTGGCTACGCACTACATTCAACTTGACTGTCGACGAAACGTTTTCTCCCTTCGTGTGTACCTTGTTGGAACGCCCTTCTGACTCACCTCATTCTTGTCCTTACATTAACGCTATACAAAACCTGATGACACCCTTTCCAACTTACATTATTCGATGCAGTTTGTTTAACTCGGGGGACGAATAACGCAAACCAAACCATATGCTTAACCGCCTTCTCCGTAACGTTGCGTTGAGGATACATACATAAGTGTCCTTGTGAGTAGCATGGATGTATCTAAACTGGATTAACATAACTCATCTGTCAAATGAAGCAACACACGAGTGAGGGTTGTCGTTTCCTGTTTGTTCTCACGCACTTTCTAAACTATAACTGCTCACTATACTTTTTTGTATGTGCATATCCCATTCCCATTTCAAACTATCGATATACAGTAGTGCATTTAAATTGGTAGACGATTAAGATGACGATTTACTTACTTATTAATCCTTTCAATTTTAATTTTCACTCTAACCACCATCCTACGATACTTGTCAAGCGCATGCTTTTTTACCCCTGATAAATCATTGTTCTATGTTCATTGTCTCATTCACCCCGACCCATCAGAATTACGTATGTTGATGACCTGTTGTTAGCATGCTCAGTGAAACATAGTTGGAGCTTCTTGCATGGATTGTTCAAATGAATTTTCGAAATTCGGTAGGAATACTTAACGACATTATACGAAACGAGTAGAGTTGAATTTTCCAGGTCGTTGGATGGTAGCAACGACGTGACACCTGGTAGGAATATTGTGGTAAAAAATGTATGGCGGTACAACCCACTGACGAGGTTTGCATTCCCTGTTCGTCAGGTAATGGAAAATTTTCTCATAAAGGATGTTCCCTTTTACAAATTTCAAGACGGCAAGATGGAAAAACATTTCAACAGCATTTTCTCATCAGCTGTTTACCTACAGTCCTTGGAGTAATCGTGTTAGGTTTAAGAGGAAACAGCGTTCAATGTCGATCAATTTAAATTTGAAACTATCAGTAAACCTTGCCAAGTCAATGCGAGATAGATCATAAAATCAGTCACTTTGTACAGATTGGATTTCAGTTGCCAGTTCGCTGAAGATTCAAAAAAAGCGGGCGAGTGTTGCTCCGTAGGTTAGCTATCCTAAACGAACCGCATTGATTTAGGTATGTAGTACAGTCTAGGATGTACTGAGAAATAGAGCTACCCGGCACCTTGGGATCATTCACGCCCATATTGCGTGGAATGTGCTGTGAGATCTTGATAGACAGTCTTCTCTCAGTTCGGTCCACGTACTTTCTACCGCAAGTTCAATAAAGTAGGTAAACACATGAAGCGGTAACTAGCCTGTTTGACTTGTCCCGGATGGATTTACATAGCAGCCTCCTAACTCGATGCAATAACACTAGTTCGACCGAGTACTAACACTTTATCATCTTGTGGAGACGGTGCTGGAACCTGTCATTTGATCATCTTTAAATAATAACGTAATAAACACCTTTTTTCTTAGAGACGTCCCTTGGTTGTTTCTCCCTGATTTCTGTGTTTGCATGTCGGGCTGTAAATCTCTTGGGATATTGTCATACAAGTAATGTTGATGACACGTGTTCCCGTTTTATTGTCATTTGCACCCTTAAAACGAATTCTGCAAGCTCTCACTTAGGCGATGCGAAACAACGCCCGTTTATAGCTCATAGAACAGAAGCTGTTGTGGTATTCTCCTGTCCAGGTAGTCTTGCGATACACAGATCGAATGAGCGTGCCGTCCGGTCCGACAATAGGCGTTATCCATTTCAATATCCATTGTGAATTCGATTCCTAGTTGGCATACGTTTAGAACATCGAGTAGGTACGCTGCCATCTAAGCGGTATCAGCCACGACAAATATGTCGCCAAAGTATGTACGATAACGAATGAAAATGTTGTCGCGTAGCGCAGTGTCCTCCCGATGACCCATGGAAATGTCAACCAGGGGTCCAAGTGACCTGCTCATGGCTACACCATCGATCTGACGATAGATTGTTTCAATGAATTTGTCACTTCCTGCTTTTGCGCACAAACGGAGTAGTGATGTAAGATGGTATGCTGGATATCCCGATTTATGATATTGGGGTAGATCAGTGGTCGTCCCCATCTTCAAAAAGGCCCTACGCACGATGTGCTCCAGCTGCAGTGGTTAAGGTTTGATTCCTGTCGTTCCCGTCTTTTCAGTATGATGGGATGATCAGGCTGGGTTTCGCCCTGTTCACGTCTGCGTCGATGAAATTTTCGCACTCCGACGGATCTTCGAGCTTCGTCTGTGTTTCATAAGTTAAGGATTGTTGTTTTCCTGTATATCCATCCTGTCTTCGACTCCGTCGACAGGGCTGCTTTATGGCACTGTCTGTTGAGGAATGGCGTCCCCTGAAAGTTCGTTTCCGCACTGCATGCCATGTGTGGTCTGAACGCAGGTAGAGTTAAGGCTTATGCCAAGCTTTCGCCTTCCTTTTTTCTCTCCAGTAGGACTCTATAAGGATGCCCTGTCTCCTCATTCCTGTTCATTTTTGCCTTAAGGATATCTTACCAAATGCTCCAGAAGATTCATTGGACGCTGCCACCGCGCCTATCCCAGGTAGTCTAGTTGTTGATTCGGACTACCCTGATGATATCGCCTTGCTAGGTGGCAGTCCACAGGTCATCCAACTTGCACTTAACCGCTTGGCGATAAAAGCGTCAAAGTATGGAATGCACATTTCCCCATCCAAGTGCAAAGATCTCTTTCAGGACTGGCAGTCCCCTTTATCTACACTCACTCTTGGCGGTGATATACTGGAGGTTGTGAAGTGTTTCGCCTACCAAGGAAGCTGCACCACTGCTGATGCAGCTGTTGGAGATTATTTCGATTCGTATCTCAAGAGCTCGTCTCGCTTTGTCTGATCAGGAGAACTTCTGTCCCCGCCATGACATCCGTCTATCCATCAAAGTGCGAGTTTCTTTTGCTATTATCCGCGCTGTATTGTTGTACGGTTGCGAGACTTGGCCTGTTCGTACCTTTTACCTGATCTGCGCCGGCTGTCTGTCTTATAGTATCGGTGCTTGTTTTCCATAGGAGTGTAGATGTTAGATTACTTGTTTTAGATGGAAGCAGCCGCCCTCGTGAGGAGGTCGTCTCTCACTGAAGCTATGACTCAAGAGCGATGTTTGTGGCGGACGTAGAAATACATGTTGCGGTGATTCCCATTCCATCCCTAAATAAACCAAAGTATCGAATTGCTCAAATACTGTGTGAATTGGATGCTAGACAAAACAGTCACTTTTATTTGCTTATTCCAACCTTATATTCCCGTTTTGCTACGATACTGTATACGATATATATATATATATATATATATATATATATATATATATATATATATATATATATATATATATATATATATATATATATATATATATATATATATATATATATATATATACTGAGGCTGATGTTGCATTCTTGATGCTTCTTCACCACAGTTGCGCTAAACCAGCTTACACTTAAACTAGGTCTTTTTAAGCTGGATCAGTTTTATTTCACTTTATTTGCTTTGTTCTGCCCATTTGAATAATCTTCTATTAGCTGGCCACGGTGCTTACGGTAATTGCACTTATCTTCGGTAACTTTGTTGCGTTTGTAGCATTTTTAAGTAACTTGTGGACATTTCTTACTTATCGCGGCTTCGTTGCTAACCAACTTACTTCTTATGTTAATTTAGCGAAGAGCTGTGCCACTGTATCTGTATACATTATTGGATTTATTTTATTTCATCTTGTCGTTTCAAGTGAATGGCTGTTGCTTGATATCCCCTATTTGGCTGCGCTTGATGTACATGTTGACAAGGTGCCTACCTGTCTTTTACCCACTACATCGTTCATACTGGCTCCAGGAGACAGTTGGTCGTTGCTGGAGGGGACGGGGTGCACGGTCCTTGTGGTCGTGCTAGGCTCGAACAGCGGTTCCATGCACTCAGTGTGGATCGGACTACGGTCCAGCCACCGCCTTGTGTGCGGTTGATTCCCCATATACAGCGTGCTTGTGTTTGCCTGTGAAGGAGTGTGGGCCGACTCCGTTGATGAAACGTGGCTTCCATCCGCATGCCTCCCGTTCTTATTCCTTCGGGTTTACACTGGATATGGGGTGTGTGGATGAAGCTGTGGGTGGTGCAGCGCAAGTCACCTATGATCTCTCTGTAGGCGCAGGCGTCCTGTGGCTTGCCACAGTGACAGGCAAATCCGAAACCGGATGCCGCCAACCATATATATATATATATATATATATATATATATATATATATATATATATATATATCATGTTGTTCCTATGTACCATCGCGATGAGACTGGACCTTAAGGCGGTACGATGGTTTGAATGCCTCAGAGATCCATTGGACTGTGTTGGGTGATGCTTTTGCATCTTCAGAGCCACTCATACCAGTTTGTTCAATGGCTAGAGACCTGACAAACTCAGGCTCCTGGACCTCCAAGTTGGTACTTGGAGTGAGGATGGCTCCTCACTCCATAAAATGGACTCTGTAGCCCAGTGCCAAAATCGCGCTCTCTTGCGTTCAGGTTTTTGAACCAAATGCTTTGGTTGAGAACCATAATCGTTCTCCTGTCTAAGCCTGGGCAACCTGACAGTATCCTGCCCAACGTAATACAACATTACGACTTCTGCTTCAACTAATCTCTTGATGCTCTGGCCGCTGCAAGGAATAATAACCGGCGCCGTATCTGTTGCATCGAGCAGGGTGGATAGGGGGTTTTGATGCTATTGTTTAAGTCTTTCCGTCTTCTTATTCCCCCACTTGCGCTTTTTCATCCTCATTGTCCCGTCCCAACTTTACTTTTATCCCCTCCATTTTCAATCCCTTAATTCTTGGCCCTCCCCCATCTTTGTTCAGTAATCGTTCGTCTTCTAATTTCGATTCACACGCAGTCGCAGGGCGTCGCTCCGGTCCAGTCGGTAAGTTCATGTCCAGCCAAACGGACAACGTCAGTCCATATTTGCTTGCTTACACTAACCGACATAGCGAAGAATCGGCCACTGTGGCGTTTGGGTTGTGGGTCTGTTTGTCCCTCCCCTTCCCTTTAGTTTCCCCTCCAACAACCATCAAAAATGTGGTATTCGCATTACGTTATTTTTTATAACTTTTAAGTATACATTGCTTAATGTCTTACTTTTATGTAAAGCGGCACATTATCTGATGTGTGTCACACCCTCAGCTAACATGTATTGGTGATGATGGATATTACTATGTAAACGGATATTGGGTGTTGCCCGCCCGAACAACTACACTCCACGACTGCTTTCGGACTTGTTTGACCTCATCAGATTCAGATTACATGCACTCGAACTCGGGTCTTTCGGGATATCCGTCGAAACCTTTACTACTAAGCCACCGAGTCGCAGCGGGCAATGCTTGTCACAACGGTTTATTGTTGATTGGCGCGGTCATTTCGGAGCACCGATACTTATCTGCTTAGTCACTTATGGCCCAAGTGATCCAATAGGCGGAATTTCGCTTCAATGCGAACCACGGTACACATTGTTCTTGCGCGTCACAATTCATACGCACGAGTGTTTCAAAACGACCCTTTTAACCACCCTTCCATTGCATTCAGAGCACGTCCTAGGTGAACAAACGTTCTTCACAGATAGTATCCCACGCGCGCAGAGTAGCCAGTTAGATTCGGAACGTTGCACGCTAACCTGATCTAGCCGCCCGACTACACGCGAGCTGAGACTGGAAACGAATCGCGTATCCCAGGACGAGTGTACTGAGACCCGAACGAGAAACAAATATTGGTCGTTAGTCAGGGTTCCTTTGCTGATTCAGCCAAGGCGAAGCATGCCTTTTATGCCTTCATTTTTATGGCTCAATTGAATCACAGTTTAATGCATAAACTATAGGGAAACTTGGACGTTGGCAAGGCACTTGAGTTGTCGCCAAATGATGGTGTTCTGAGTGAATCTCAGTGTCATTGTAAGTTTGCGCGGTAACTGCTGCAGCAACTGAGGAGCTCAAGTTGTTCACTGCGGCTTGATACGATAGCTACAGTAGTGTCATGAGGAGAGTTCAGTGGGTTCACTGTAGCGTACACAGTTGATGCATTACTGTCCTGACTGGAGCTTAGTTGGTTCTTTTTGGCTTGACATCTATGTCCCCGCGGATGGCTTGGTTTCTACTAACGCTGTCTGGGTCGTCGCATGACGATTATATGTCAGGTGAACCCGGCGGAATGTGCAAGCTTTCGCGGAGCTATGCGAGCTCCGTGAGCTTATTCCAGATGGTAACGCTTAGAGGGAAATCTGCTGGGCGTGACGGGAAACTGATCCGTCCTCGAACCCGCGTGTGCAACTATAAGGAGAAACGTCTGGTAAAACAATTCCTCTGAACCACTGGTTTCTGATCACTTGAACCTAGTCGCTACACTCGATTGGATCCGTCGCAGACTATTTCTTGAAACCAATACACACCCTCCGTCCATACTGAAAGGCTTCTTGTGGTAAGTTTAGCTGATTTGGAGTGAAAGTTGTCCATCTTCATCGCGCTTCCAGTAAAAGGACCGCTTGGAAGTCGTTGTTGTAGTGTATAGCCCTTCAGAAACGTGTAACCGCGGTGAGCTACCGATGAACAACGAAGAACTTGGTTCTACCTTCACAGCAAAGCACAACGCATCAACGAACAGCGAAGATTTCGTGTCCACTAGACTTTATGTGTCACTAGTAATCGATTTAAACAGATCGAGTGGTCCCTACACTGAAAATTAACGGGTCAAAGGATCCAGAGGATCGGTATGTTTCACATCCCATGCTACTCCACATCACTTTTCACACTTTACCGAGAGGATGACTTGTTCTCCTATCTGAAATTGTTAGGATAAATGTAATCTTTAGATTAGAAAGAATATAATCTGTTGTATTTGTCTTATCTCACTCGTTGTTCATGGTCGAATTTTGCGTCGGTTAGGTTGCGATCTCTATACCAGGTAAACAATTACGTAGCGGTGTTATCTCACCGAAGTGACCGTCTGATTTTTCACGATGCTTTGGATAAAACGCATGGGGAATTATACTAATTGGTGGTTTAGTTAGGTAAGTATCTTTTTCATTGATTGAAAGCCTTAAGCTCGGTAACAAACGTGGTTAGAAACCTTATCTAACATGTCGTTGTCGCGAAGCCAGTGGTGCTCTCGTATTTGGACTTCTTCTAGTTGCTTTCTCCTCAATCCAATATTCACAGCTCTTCCTCATTTCTTTTTACTGTTAATTTGCATATTTTTCATGCCCTTTCCTTTAATTCTCCACGCTCCACTTATTATTATTATTATTATTATTATTATTATTATTATTTCTCTGTCGTTACTTAAGCGACCACTCTAATGATCACTGTTTATCTACTAGATGCGGCTACACTTCTCGGCTCTTCCGATCGATTGTCGTGTATGCATCTCAGTTCATTACAACACTGAACCACGTTTTTATTAGCAAATTCTCAAACATGTACCATGTGGATGCCTATAGTACGCTTTCTCATGTATAAATCGAAAAGCTAAACATCATTGCGATGGAACTTTTTCACTCATTTCAGGCTGAAATGGAGGATCGACGTGTGGCTGATCAAAGAGATTATTGGCTTATTCAATATCAAAAGCTTTTGGATCATTTGTCTTCGGAATCCCCAGCTGAGGTAGGTTGATGTGGCGAATTTTGCCTTCGTACCATTTGTCATCCAATCGACCAACACTTCCTCGCATTCGTCATTGGACTTCCTCACCAATCCTTTTTTAGCGTCCAATTGCACTTCCGTCCCAATTGCTAATCTTCTTCAATTGAATGAATCCTTACAAAGTGATATGCCTTCAGAGAATCTCTTTTGTCTGCGGCTCTCATCATAGCATATTTATGTTCGATATTGCGCTACATGTCTGGCTTTGCTGCACCTGAAGACATGGATGAAGTTTGGTATGCTGCTCCAACTCAGGTATCATTCATAATAGCTCCATCAACTATTATGACTTTAAACAACGCTGTGAGAAGACGAAAGCTGAGAGGATTGTCCTGTTTTCCGAGCTGGGCATTTCTGTTGCAGACGTTTCGTTACCAAACTAGACAACATCTTCAGTGCGGCTATTCAGTCCTGATTCGCGGAGTCTCGCAAACCAATGTCAGATCCGAGTGACTATTGATGGTTGCCTGCTTCGAATGTCAGCCTCCGATCGGTTCACGTGAGTCGGTCGAGTAGGCACCTATTCTCCTTGTTGATCTGGCGCCTAATGCTGCCCTAACCTGCAGAGCTTCATAGAAACCCTCCAGCTCCAGATGTTCGTTGATTGAGTTCCGACCAGAATGCCAAGCCTGGAGGAACTCACGCGCTCTGCGGTTTCTTGCTCTTCCAACTATTTCAACGTTCTCCAGATCGAACTCATGGTTCTCGGTATCCATGTGTACTGATATTAAGGATTTCTCATCGTGGCGGCGGATGCCCAGACTATGTTCGTACAGTCTTGTGCCAAGTTTTCTTCCAGTCTGGCCAACATAGTACTTGTCACACCCCGAGCTACAGGTATTCTCATTAATTTCCAAAGACGAAAGCTGGCAGTTGTTAACATTTCGTATTGTCTCGTCAGTGCCAATACAGTAACAGGAAATTACATATAGCTATAGCTAACGTGTGACCATATGAAATAGAGACAGGATGGGGTACGGATATGCCACCCCTTACAAACAACTGTTTTTTGCACACAGAGTGCCGGTTTGATCCTGCTGATCGCGACAGCCTCGACGAAATGTAGGATGCGGGTGTTAGCATGTCTCAACAAGATTGTGAACTATGTGGTTGGGTCGAATAGATGACAACTAGGCTGTGTGCAAAAACAGTTGTTCGTAAGCTTATGGCTCCCATGTTTAAAATGCTCAAGGAAACTAATTGTTTCAAATTTCTTAAATAACGAATTCCCATTGATTCAGTCAGGCAACTAGACCGTATAGTTAGTCTGCGATGCAAAATTGCATGCTGCCGTGTGGAACTATCTTTGCTTTCTAACTGCATCGCCCTGCGTCAGTACCCACGTTCGAGTTTAAAACTACTGCGTAAAACAAACTCAAGCCGTACCATGGCAATTTCAGACGCATTGTCTCCGCTCAAATAGAAATGGCCCAAACGAGACTTACTAGATTACTTGAAACGCATATGCGCTTGATATCCGTTACGGATGACATATCTTTGTGCTGCAATATAGTGTTCTACTTATTTCTGCAAAGATACCATCCACTGTACCGAGGAGAAATGCAGAAATCGCTTACAGAACTCATTGGTAGATAACCAAGAGACCATTTCTCGTGACCCTAATGAGCATGTGTTGAACCTGTCAAACGTTCCGTTGGATAACTTACAATTGGGCACATTGTCGCTCGGATTGGATTGTAACATTCCTACTGGTAAGCTAGACCGTTTGTTAATAGAGGCCCAGTTCGAGAATGTCTTTGATCAGTTAACAGACCTCCAGCCGGATAGTGCAGATAAACTTAGCTGGTTTAAAAACAAATGAGCTGATATTGCTCATGAGTTCATGTTGACCCCATTGAAGGAAGGATGTGCACTTACAAAACGTCATCTTCATGCACTTCGAGAGCTGAAGACCAAATATGTACTGGTACTTAGACCGGACAAGGGCTCCGGAGCCATTGTTATGAATACTGTGGATTACGTACAAAAGATGCAAGTTATAGTGAATGAGGACAGCTAATTTAACGTCTCAAAAGAGTGGACGATATTTGCGACGTAGAAGGTCGCATCACAACTCACCTAAAAGTACTTCTTGACCATCGAACGATCGACGAGAGGACGTATAATAGCCTAAAACCGAGTGGGTCCACTAGGCCTCAAATGTACGGGTTACCGAAGACTCATAAGAGTGGTACACCCCGCGGACCAATTCTATCAATCGTAAATTCCCCGCAACACAAGCTTGCTCGCTAGGTTGTGGACATGCTTACACCGTTAAAGAAGCATGCTATTCCACACAGTATCAAGGACTCTCTTGAATTCATGGAAATTCTTGACAGCACATATTCGTCAGATGTTGTCATGTGTTCATTAGATGTACAATCGTTGTTTACAAATGTTCCACTATGTGAGACCATTGAGTGTGTGTGTGTGTGTGAGAGGTGGCGGAACATTCCTGATTATCACTTCCAATATCAACTGAGCTGCTGAAAGACACCCTATTATTTTGCACTGAAAGTATCAATTCCCACTCCCGAAACACCCCATAACGCCAGATAGATGGTGGAGCAATGAGGAGTATATTGGGTCAAGTATTAACGGATTTCTTCATGTCCATGGTGGAGAGAAGGACGAGTGTAGGAATTTTCTGCGTTTACTACTAGAAACGCTACGTGGACGAGATCTTAGTGTTCTCGTCAACAACAGAGATTACCCGTCTTGTCGAAGTTTTTAATAGTGTGCATACAAATTTGAGAGTAATCAGTGAAGTCGAATGTAACAGCCATCTCCCATTTTTGGACGTACTGATTAGTCGTAGTGGAAACGGTCTCATCAAACGATCTGTTTACCGAAAAGTGACATGGTCCGGGCAGCACCTGCCCTCCAATGCGGTACCAGCGGACACTAGTCAAGACCTCGCGCAAGAAGATTATGCAGCCCTGATTGACTGAAAGAGAAACAAGAGCTGTTGACTAATGCGCTCTTGAAAAACGGTTATCCTCGCCGGTTTATCGTATAACATAGCCAGACGAGAGTGGTGTGATAGATAGTCCCCATTGTGACCAATAAGAAGATCTTTATAGAACTACCGTTTAAAGGTGATCTTGACACCATGAGGACAACCAAGCGATTAATTTCCGCTGTTCATAGGACTTATTATGCTGCCGAAGCTGTCCTTATTAATCGAACCAACAAAGTGCTTGTTCCCCCAACGAAGGAAAGACAACGTGTCAGCGCCATTTCACACTGCATTTGCCAAATCACTTGTAGCTGCGAGTCACGCTACATAGGCCGTACTGAGAGAATGTTGAATTCCAGAGTAAGTGGGTGCAGCGTGAAATTATCTAGTCTTCCACTTCGTCTACCACTTATTCACGAAAGCCACCTCCCTCATCCATAGATAGAAACTTATTGTCTACTTGTCATCCATTCGACCCTACCACACAGTTCACAATCTTGTTGATACCTGCTAACACCCACATCCTACATTTCATCGAGGCTGTCGCGATCAGCAGGATCAAACTGGCACTGTATGCAAATACACTTGTTTGTATAGGATGGCATATCCTATCCACCGTGTCTCTATTGTATCCGGTCGCACTCTCGCTATAGATATATGTAGTTTCTTGTTACTGTATTGGCACTGACGAGAGAATACGAAATGTTAACGACTGCCAGCTTTCGTCTTCTCACAGCGTTGTTTAAAATGCTCAATTTAACTAATTGTTTCAAATTCCTTGAAGTACGAATTCCGGTTATAACTTTGTTCAAGAGCAGCAATGGTAATGATCATGGATAAGATTATTAATTCACCTAATACTATTTTCAAGACTCCACAAAGCATCGGTCTTCTTCTTTACGTATGCTGCTTATCATGTGTCACCGGTGCTGTTGGCTTTGGCACTACATGCCGCGCGGTCTTCGGTAGCGTTATTTCATATACTTGCATAGGTTCCACCAGTTTGTCAACCGTGTCGTTGAACATTTTTGGAAAGAATCACTAGGGAATTATGCTGTCAAATTACATGTCCTCTGTTCACACGGTACCTAACTCCGAGTTTGCTCCATTTGTTCTATTTGTTTCAGATATCAGGTGAAAAATTAACTACCACTGTGTTTATAGCGACCACCTGTTCACTAGTTAGCGCAACCTCTAACCAGTTCTAAGTGGGCCTGTTTAACAAATTCCCATCGTTAAGCAGCGGAGCATTAGTGCTATATATATTTATAGCTTCAAATCGTTTTTTCTTTCTATTTCAATAACCCTACTTACCGGTACTCGTTTGGGCTTTTCGTCGAATCACTCCGTCATGATCAGCCGGGTCTCCTTGCTACGAATGCCCGATTGTACCGCCTTTGGTGTTGACGTTAGATCAAGCCGCAACATATTGGACTTCATTGACGCTTACGATGGCATTCAAGAGAGCGAATTAGTTGCCGTTGCTTTACCGATGCCTGCTGTCGTCAACCGCACATCCTGATAAACCTCATACACACAACAGTTGCCGTCATGCACGCTGACGCTTAGCGTTTCCGATTTCCCCCTCACATCCGCCTTGTGATACGGTCGAACGTTAAGTGGTTGTCGATTGACTAATGATGGTGCTTTCTAATCTGCTAATCATCTATGGACAGAGGATCGACTATTTGGTCTTGTGGAAACCATATAGATCCTACAACCATTTGTATTAAAAGATATCAGTTGTGCATGCCATCTTCCCTTCTGCATTTAAACTGAAGTCTCTTATTTGGTAAATTTCATCTGTTTTGTCACACCTTTACGATTTTTCTTAGTGATTTCCTTTTCATCAACTCCCGCTTTCCTGTGTACAAATAATTCACCAAAATAATGTTATCACACCAGATCCAGAAAGAAGCCGTTTTCACTGTTCTCCCTCTTCCTCGTTTCAGCTGGACTCGGATGTCTATGAGGTGTTGGTGGCTTCCGCCGGTCTGCATTACGTACCCAATTTTCGATACCATCGAATAAATTTCTCCGCACTGTGCTCAATGACGGATGAAGATCTACAGAGGGTATATCACTTAACGATTCATTCCCCAGTAATCTGCCATTTGGAGCTACCAGTGGCGTGTTTCTCCTCCGTATTTTCGGTTAACTGGTTTTGTTTGGTGAGATTCTCCTAAGTTCACATGTGTGCGAGCATTCCACTTGGTTTGGTATCCGAACGATAATGAACGGTCGTTCGGTCGCACATGCTCGCTATTCCTTGGTATTTACCGAGGTTTTCTGGCGATAGTTGGCTTTACAGTTTGACTATGAGGGTGTTTCTTTCTTCTTGTACTCTCACGGGGTTTCCTCGTTTGATGGCGAGATGTTTGCATTCAATTTGCCAAGCTCGGTTTGGCATCAACATTGTGTGTCATCGCTAGTCACGTGTGCAGCAAATTACTAGTTTTCGTTTTCAGTCAGCGTCAGCTACTGAGGTACTGCCAGTAGTCTCTGAAAAATATGAATCTACCGCAACCAAATTATTAGTAATTTTTTGCTTCTTTCATTTCACTTACTTTTTCCTACGACCTTAAGGTCACTTCTACCACAGTAAACAATTGTTACAGGCCAATCAAACTCAGCACCGTGATCTCCCATGTTTGGAGATTGGAACTAGGCTCTGCCGGTGGAAACGGTCATTTTGTGGAATGCCACGCAGTCGAACTTTTCAGCTTTGGTTCAGGAGCTCTCCGTGCGTTTATGTACCGATGGTTTTACCCCCCCCCCCCCCCCCCCCCCCCCCCCCCCCCCCCCCCCCCCCCCCCCCCCCCCCCCCCCCCCCCCCCCCCCCCCCCCCCCCCCCCCCCCCCCCCCCCCCCCCCCCCCCCCCCCCCCCCCCCCCCCCCCCCCCCCCCCCCCCCCCCCCCCCCCCCCCCCCCCCCCCCCCCCCCCCCCCCCCCCCCCCCCCCCCCCCCCCCCCCCCCCCCCCCCCCCCCCCCCCCCCCCCCCCCCCCCCCCCCCCCCCCCCCCCCCCCCCCCCCCCCCCCCCCCCCCCCCCCCCCCCCCCCCCCCCCCCCCCCCCCCCCCCCCCCCCCCCCCCCCCCCCCCCCCCCCCCCCCCCCCCCCCCCCCCCCCCCCCCCCCCCCCCCCCCCCCCCCCCCCCCCCCCCCCCCCCCCCCCCCCCCCCCCCCCCCCCCCCCCCCCCCCCCCCCCCCCCCCCCCCCCCCCCCCCCCCCCCCCCCCCCCCCCCCCCCCCCCCCCCCCCCCCCCCCCCCCCCCCCCCCCCCCCCCCCCCCCCCCCCCCCCCCCCCCCCCCCCCCCCCCCCCCCCCCCCCCCCCCCCCCCCCCCCCCCCCCCCCCCCCCCCCCCCCCCCCCCCCCCCCCCCCCCCCCCCCCCCCCCCCCCCCCCCCCCCCCCCCCCCCCCCCCCCCCCCCCCCCCCCCCACCCCCCCCCCCCCCCCCCCCCCCCCCCCCCCCCCCCCCCCCCCCCCCCCCCCCCCCCCCCCCCCCCCCCCCCCCCCCCCCCCCCCCCCCCCCCCCCCCCCCCCCCCCCCCCCCCCCCCCCCCCCCCCCACCCCCCCCCCCCCCCCCCCCCCCCCCCCCCCCCCCCCCCCCCCCCCCCCCCCCCCCCCCCCCCCCCCCCCCCCCCCCCCCCCCCCCCCCCCCCCCCCCCCCCCCCCCCCCCCCCCCCCCCCCCCCCCCCCCCCCCCCCCCCCCCCCCCCCCCCCCCCCCCCCCCCCCCCCCCCCCCCCCCCCCCCCCCCCCCCCCCCCCCCCCCCCCCCCCCCCCCCCCCCCCCCCCCCCCCCCCCCCCCCCCCCCCCCCCCCCCCCCCCCCCCCCCCCCCCCCCCCCCCCCCCCCCCCCCCCCCCCCCCCCCCCCCCCCCCCCCCCCCCCCCCCCCCCCCCCCCCCCCCCCCCCCCCCCCCCCCCCCCCCCCCCCCCCCCCCCCCCCCCCCCCCCCCCCCCCCCCCCCCCCCCCCCCCCCCCCCCCCCCCCCCCCCCCCCCCCCCCCCCCCCCCCCCCCCCCCCCCCCCCCCCCCCCCCCCCCCCCCCCCCCCCCCCCCCCCCCCCCCCCCCCCCCCCCCCCCCCCCCCCCCCCCCCCCCCCCCCCCCCCCCCCCCCCCCCCCCCCCCCCCCCCCCCCCCCCCCCCCCCCCCCCCCCCCCCCCCCCCCCCCCCCCCCCCCCCCCCCCCCCCCCCCCCCCCCCCCCCCCCCCCCCCCCCCCCCCCCCCCCCCCCCCCCCCCCCCCCCCCCCCCCCCCCCCCCCCCCCCCCCCCCCCCCCCCCCCCCCCCCCCCCCCCCCCCCCCCCCCCCCCCCCCCCCCCCCCCCCCCCCCCCCCCCCCCCCCCCCCCCCCCCCCCCCCCCCCCCCCCCCCCCCCCCCCCCCCCCCCCCCCCCCCCCCCCCCCCCCCCCCCCCCCCCCCCCCCCCCCCCCCCCCCCCCCCCCCCCCCCCCCCCCCCCCCCCCCCCCCCCCCCCCCCCCCCCCCCCCCCCCCCCCCCCCCCCCCCCCCCCCCCCCCCCCCCCCCCCCCCCCCCCCCCCCCCCCCCCCCCCCCCCCCCCCCCCCCCCCCCCCCCCCCCCCCCCCCCCCCCCCCCCCCCCCCCCCCCCCCCCCCCCCCCCCCCCCCCCCCCCCCCCCCCCCCCCCCCCCCCCCCCCCCCCCCCCCCCCCCCCCCCCCCCCCCCCCCCCCCCCCCCCCCCCCCCCCCCCCCCCCCCCCCCCCCCCCCCCCCCCCCCCCCCCCCCCCCCCCCCCCCCCCCCCCCCCCCCCCCCCCCCCCCCCCCCCCCCCCCCCCCCCCCCCCCCCCCCCCCCCCCCCCCCCCCCCCCCCCCCCCCCCCCCCCCCCCCCCCCCCCCCCCCCCCCCCCCCCCCCCCCCCCCCCCCCCCCCCCCCCCCCCCCCCCCCCCCCCCCCCCCCCCCCCCCCCCCCCCCCCCCCCCCCCCCCCCCCCCCCCCCCCCCCCCCCCCCCCCCCCCCCCCCCCCCCCCCCCCCCCCCCCCCCCCCCCCCCCCCCCCCCCCCCCCCCCCCCCCCCCCCCCCCCCCCCCCCCCCCCCCCCCCCCCCCCCCCCCCCCCCCCCCCCCCCCCCCCCCCCCCCCCCCCCCCCCCCCCCCCCCCCCCCCCCCCCCCCCCCCCCCCCCCCCCCCCCCCCCCCCCCCCCCCCCCCCCCCCCCCCCCCCCCCCCCCCCCCCCCCCCCCCCCCCCCCCCCCCCCCCCCCCCCCCCCCCCCCCCCCCCCCCCCCCCCCCCCCCCCCCCCCCCCCCCCCCCCCCCCCCCCCCCCCCCCCCCCCCCCCCCCCCCCCCCCCCCCCCCCCCCCCCCCCCCCCCCCCCCCCCCCCCCCCCCCCCCCCCCCCCCCCCCCCCCCCCCCCCCCCCCCCCCCCCCCCCCCCCCCCCCCCCCCCCCCCCCCCCCCCCCCCCCCCCCCCCCCCCCCCCCCCCCCCCCCCCCCCCCCCCCCCCCCCCCCCCCCCCCCCCCCCCCCCCCCCCCCCCCCCCCCCCCCCCCCCCCCCCCCCCCCCCCCCCCCCCCCCCCCCCCCCCCCCCCCCCCCCCCCCCCCCCCCCCCCCCCCCCCCCCCCCCCCCCCCCCCCCCCCCCCCCCCCCCCCCCCCCCCCCCCCCCCCCCCCCCCCCCCCCCCCCCCCCCCCCCCCCCCCCCCCCCCCCCCCCCCCCCCCCCCCCCCCCCCCCCCCCCCCCCCCCCCCCCCCCCCCCCCCCCCCCCCCCCCCCCCCCCCCCCCCCCCCCCCCCCCCCCCCCCCCGCACCGGCT
>OX104063.1:114363666-114380911 GCA_944474145.2 Dicrocoelium dendriticum | reverse complement strand
CAGAGACACAGTAAATGTATCCATGAAGATATATGTACAGTGCATTGCTGTTAGCGTTTAAAGCCAACCTAGCCCGAATAAAATCCAAAGATTGGAGACCGAAGCCAGATGAAGCCATGCAACTATGTTCGATCTTGTCACTATGCAACAAAAAGCGATTTAACACCATTTTCTGGATCAAGTGCGCAACTGACTACAGGTGCTTATGCATTGAGTTGCCATGTTTTCATCAAATTCATGAAGCTTGTGTTTGTTTTGTAAAACTGAACATTGTTATTGTCGTCTGGCTCACAAAACATGTAATACTTGTGAAGAACTCGCTTCTCATAAAATCGCATACGTTTCAACGGTCAACTTTGGCGGTTTGTGCCTTTGGTTTTCACGTTCTTGTCTGAGGCATTTTTCCAGTATGGCCTTCAATTCGGTAATATATTATACTCGTCCAGTGTCACTTACTCTGCCATGTCACGGCGCATCGGTTAGGAGCCTGTGGGAAATCATCTCACTCGGGCCACCCAAAGACCAAAACAGTTGCGCCCCAGTTTGTGATCAGTTAAACATTCAGCTCCACTCAGAACACGCAACATGCTGGTATTCAATGACATAGTTGAGCATAACCTCTTTGTGGATGTACCTAAATAGGAACATAACGGGCACCAAGTAGGAACTGTGTTTGCGATTGCCAAATCATGAGTGGCACACAGTAAAGACAAACAGTCACTGTCCCCCTTGTCTAGCCTACGTCGGGACGTGAACTTGAAAGAACGAGCTTGCTGACCGCGCATTTGTGCACTCCGGATTCTTCGCTGCTTCTCTGTGACATTTTGTCGCAAACTACTGGATATATACATATTCGTCTTAGTTTTACAACCTTCAACTCCAGATACTATTGCTGGAGTACCCTAGACTACATCCTATAGTTACTTGTATCTGTAAACTCCTGACAGCGCTCCAACCATACCCTCAAGGTAGTACAATTCCAATCATTGCGCTCCCAGTTTGGCCTGAGTCCAAATAAGCTTTGTGAACCCTAATGGGTTCATTTTCAGCATTTACACCATCACTAGGGACACTTGGATGACAATATCAATATATACACTCTGGGAGGAAAATGGGCAATGTACAACTGTTACTCCAACAACCGATCACGCCTAACTCGATAAAGCCGTTCCACAGCGTTCGAGGAAGCTCTTACTCGTTCTAGTCCAACACTGGGTGGATCACTGCAGAGTAATCTTGGTTCGCCCAGCAACAAACACTACCCAGCAGATAAGAGAATTCGTCCTGCTATCAAGAGACCAAGCCACGTAGACGCGTTAACCCCATCACTGCAGATTGCAATACAGACAGCCACAATTTGCCGACATGACAGCGAATGCCTAGCGAAATCGGCCCATCGTTATCGCAACCTTGCCCTCAATACACGGACGTGAATGGACGTGTTTACGGCCTCAGGACAGTAATCAAACGTGAGCAGCTCCGTCACCGAACTGACCAACAGCGTTTGAATCAGCCTGCTAGTAAAAATGATCCTACTTAGCGGCCAACGCGGAAAATCCAAATCAACCGGCTTGGTCAGGTCTAGTCTGCGCAGAAAATGCGGCTTCACATTCCAAGCTGTGTGATGGTGCAAATCAGGTAGTATTAAAGAGGCTCAAAACTGTGACCGATATGTTTTGATTTTACCAGATGTGTAGCGATATCCCCAATGTCAGTTGTGTAGCAGTGCTTCCGAAAGATTGCGAAAAATTAAGCGAGACAACTGAGCACATGACAAGCCTCAGTGCGTCGCCATTGGAATAGAAGTAAATCGATCATGTGCCCCGGCAACCTCTTCTGAGCCACATCCCCAGGCTAAGGAGTAAAGTAGGTCTTGCAAGCCACCTCAGAGTAGCTGCGAACCTTACTCTAACCTATCCTAACCCCTTAACCAGGCAATTCACATTCGCTGTGACTATTATTACCCCATCCATGAACGCTTCAACTAGCTTTAGCCACGACACTGACAGCTCAGAGTCGGAGACAAGCCGATGCAGCAAATAAGCGGTTATGGTACGCATCGACCGCCACAATAAACACACCGGGTGGGACACATATAGGCCCGTCTTCCGTACCGAGCACACGTGGGGCTACGTAGCTTTCACTGTCAACTCCAGTGGTGTATTCTAAAGCTCCCAAATTACCAGCAACAACTCACAAACCGACACTCGTTAAACTACACCACGCTGTGACAACTCTCGTGTGTACTAACGTTCCCGAGTCCAAATATGGCACAACAAACGGTAAGTTACTTGACGGTCGCAAACAGTGTTCCATCTGCGATGCGACTGGTATTCGGGTTGAGCTAACTATGCTGAGACGCATAGCTTGTCACCCGACCTCAGCGCACTCGGTTGAACCTCGAATTCTTCGAGTGAAACTAAACTCGGCAGATGGACCAGAGGCTGTCTTGCTCTCGGCAGTTTGTCTTCGTAACTCATCGAGTGGGGTGCACATATAACCCAATCTTCCTTGGAAAAATGGCTCAAAATAACCGGTTAACCAGGGCGGCATTCCTAAGAGCGATAGCATGAAATCCATATTTGTTCATGGTGTTCCAGAGTTTCTAGATTCTCCTGATCACGAAGCGCAAATATATGAACGAGAGCAACAGTGCAACATCTGCGAAGCACTGTCGCTGGACAATGTCATCGCCAAATCGTTGATAAGTATACCGTCCTCACCTAACAACAAGAGCTGTGGTCCAAGGTTAATGAACGTAGTTTTATACTCCGAGGGAATGTTCCATTGGATAACGGGACAAAATTTCGAACCAGGTTGCAAAACGAGATCCGACTAAAAGCAGCAGGCGCATGGACACGAGTAGTCAGCAATTCCACGGAAATCGGAACCGCCGTGAATTCTTTGCCTGCACAGTCCTGCCGAGAGATCGATAAAAGAGCACCCATGACACAAAGCAGGACAGAGTGCAACACGTGTGAAAATTCTGATCCGAAACACTTCGTGATGCCTTGCAGCTTGACTAAAAGTAATAAACCGATAACCAAAGACTAAACGCCGGCCACATCATGGCCAGCTTAAAAAAAATACAAATTTGACACAAATCAACGCACTTAAACAGAACAGCAGACGTAGACGTCTCAAAAGAGTGGACGATATTTGCGACGTAGAATGTCGCACCATAAATCACCTAAAATACATCTTGCACATCGAAAGATCGACCAGAGAACGTACAATAGCTTGAAACTGGGTGCATCCATCAGGCCTCAAATGTACGGGTTACCGAAGACTCATAAGAGTGGTACACCTTTCAGACCAATTCTATCAATCGTAAATTCCCCGCAACACAACCCTGCTCGCTGGATGTGGATATGCTTACACCGTTAAAAAAGCATGCTATTCCACACAGCATCAAGAACGCTCTTGAACTCATGGAAATTCTTGACAGCACATATTCGTCAGATGTTGTCATGTGTTCATTAGATGTATAGTCGTTGTTTACAAATGTTCCACTATGTGAGACCATTGAGTGTGTGTGTGTGTGTGAGGTGGCGGAACATTCCAGCTTATCTCTTCCAATGCCAACTGAGCTGTTGAAAGACACCCTATTACTTTGCACTGAAAGTATCAATTTCCACTGTCGAAACACCCCATACCGCCAGATAGATGGTGGAGCAATGAGGAGTCCATTGGGTCCAGTATTAACGGATTTCTTCATGTCTATGGTGGAGACAAAGATGAGTGTAGGAATTTCCCGCTTTTCCTACTAGAAACGCTACGTGGACGAGATCTTAGTGTTCTCGTCAACAACAGAGATTACCCGTCTTGTCGAACTTTTATTAGTGTACATACAAATTTGGGAGCAACCAGCGAAGTAGAATGTAACAACTGTTTCCCATTTTTGGACATACTGATTAGTCGTGGAGAAAACGGTCTCATCAAACGATCTGTTTACCGAAAAGTGACATGGTCCGGGCAGCACCTGCCCTCCAATGCGGTACCAGTGAACACTAGTCAAAACCTCGCGCAAGATGATTATGCAGCCCTGATTGACTGAAAAAGAAACAAGAGCTGTTGACTAATGCGCTCTTGGAAAACGGTTATCCTCGCCGGTTTATCGTATAACATAGCCAGACGAGAGTGGTGTGATAGATAATCTTCTTATTGTGACCAATAAGAAGATCTTTATAGAACTACCGTTTAAAGGTGATCTTGCCACCATGAGGACAACCAAGCGATTAATTTCCGCTGTTCATAGGACTTATTATGCTTCCTAAGCTGTCCTTATTAATCGAACCAACAAAGTGCCTGTTCCCCCAACGAAGGAAAGACAAACTGTCGGCGCCATTTCACACTGCATTTGCCAAATCACTTGTAGCTGCGAGTCACGCTACATAGGCCGTACCGAGAGAATGTTGAATTCCAGAGTAAGGGGACATGTACCTAAGTGGGTGCAGCGTGAAAGTATCCAGGCTTCCGCTTCGTCTACCACTTATTCACGAAAGTCACCTTCCTCATCCATAGATAGAGACTTATTGTCTACTTGTCATCCATTCGACCCTACCACACAGTTCACAAGCTTGTTGAGACATGCAAACACCCACATCCTACCTTTCGTCGAGGCTGTCGCGATGAGCAGGATCAAACCGGCACTCTGTGTGCAAATACAGTTGTACGTAAGGTTAAGGCTCCCATGGACGTAGGGGTGGCATATCCGTACCTCACCCTGTCTCTATGTTATTCGGTCACACCCTAGCTGCAGATGTATATATTTTCCTGTTATTGTATTGGCACTGAGAATACAATACGAAATGTTAACAACTGCCAGCTTTCGTCTTCTCACAGCGTTAACATGTATACTAGCCGCACTTCACCGCCCAAAAAACTCCACGTCTGATGTGCACTTCAACTGAACATTTTGCAGGTTGCCTTGAACAAGCCCTACATCCCCATTCTTATCGCTGGAGACTTTTATGTGCATTACATAAAAACGACAGTACCCGATGATGCGCAGTTTAAACTCTTGGTTGCAAGAGATAATTTCCAGCCACCCTCTGTACAACCACGTAACCATTCCCAAAGGATGCCGAACTGCTAACAGGCCGCCGGTACTTGATCTTTTGTTCACTAACGAAGAACTCGTGGTCAACGGGAGAGTTAAAAACATGCCACGGGGTCGCAGGGATCATGCTACTCTACTGTTTTGCTATATATACTATGCGGAATATCCTGAAAGGAGGATGATGCAGTATATACGATCAAGCAGTATAACGTGCTATCTATGCTTGTTAAGGATACATCTTGGACTTTCTACACCGAATGTCCCGCAGACGTTCCTGAGAGACGTTCGCCAATACGTTTAGCACACTGGTAGTGCACGCATAGGAATAGAAGACCCTCTAACGTGAAATCGAATAAAATTAATTTCCAAGGAGCAGAACACGTAAATATGTCCCTGAGTGATTTGGCAGGGCGAGCTCACAAGGACTGTCCGAAGGACGACACTTGGACTGCACACGTGACATATCGTAACTTCTGTGTGAAAGTGATCCTCATCAGTATGAGTTAATGAAGCGATTCTGCAAAAAGCGTAAACTTCTACACAGGCATGTTAATGATCTTAGTAAGGTGAGGCGCAGAATTCCAGCACTGGTCACGGCTGATGGGTGCACACGGAGAGCAATGGAAGCAGTCGATCTGCTACCGCTTCATTACTCACAAACTTTACAGTAGGCAACGATCCCAAATATTTTCCTTGTTTCCATTATTCTACTGCCGGGTATATACAACATTACCTTCACTGCGGAAGCTGTGTCGAAGGTGTTATTCCTGCGTATCCACAGTTCTCGTAGAGTAGCCAACATTCAACCAGAGGCTCTGCAGGCAGTAGCAAGTGATCTAACAGAACCACTGGCGATTTTCCATCAGCGATGTCTAGTGGAGAAATATATAACACCGGTATGGAAGTGAGGGGTCATCACTTTTATTCATTAAGGAGGTAGCTGAACTGACCCTACCAACTACCGTCCAATAACGCCACTTCCTGTACTCTTCAAAGTTATGGAATCAAGCATCGAAGATGCGCTGATGCAGTAACTCGAAAGCCACAACCTAATAGCCATCGAGCAACATGGCTTCGTTCAAAAGAATTCGTGTACTACTAACCTATTAATTGCATGTAATATCTGGACTGAAGCCGTTGATGGTGGAGCCGGAGTCGATGTCATTCATCTACCTGGACTTCTCCAAAGCGTTTGGTCGCTTAGACCCTCGAATTCTTCTTCCCAAGCTTCAGAACTACGGTTCTGGCGACCCAATCCTGAGTTGGATAATCAATTTTCCAGACGAACGTCGGTTGAAAGTGAGAGTCCGGGAATCTGTCCGATGCAACCGATGTGGAGTGCGGTGTTACACAAGGCTCGGTGCTTGGGTCTCGTCTATTCGTGGTGTTCATAAATGATCTGGCGAAGTAAGTTGATCCGAATTTTTTTATTTTTGCAAGTGAAACCAAGATATGGCTAACAGAAGACCGGACGACAACGAACGGCTCCAATGCGATCTTAACAAAGTTTCGAACCGGTCAGTTCAGAACGCTCAATGATTCAACATAGACAAATGTTGCAGTGTGCAATAACGCCATAGACATGACTACATGTATTTGCTTGGGGCACACGGATTACAGACCAGCTCCCAGAAATGTGAGTTGGTGTGCGCATACAGTGACCACAACATTTAAAAATAGGCGGAGGTAACTGCGAAAAGTGGTAATCAGTACGTCGGACTGCTGCGAAAGGCGTTCAGGAGGTTTGACCCATCAGCCTTCCCAATGAGGCACAATTGTCACGTGCGCCCTCACGTTGAATACGCCATCCAAAGTTGGCAACCTTGGTTGAAACGTGAACTAGAGGCACCACACACACACGGCACACACGGCACGTCCAACCACACTCCGCAGTGCCTTGTCTCCCCACCGAAGGTGATGATAACCTAGCTGATACTCACGCCGAAACCTGACACCATGAAGTACACGTAACCAACTTGCCGTTCTTTTACCATGAGCTTCGAGTTCCATCTAACCCGGGAAAGAGTCAGTCGAACGTGTCACGCGCACGCGTAGCCTCGATGCAACCAGTCAGTCTGTCCACATGTTTAACAGACAGTTAGGAGTTCCACTGCTTCACAAAGATTGATGGGATAGGTAAAATGAGAGTAGAGAAAACCTGCTCGCAGGCTATTCCAAGTGAGAACGCTTTGTTTAACGCGTTATCAGTGGACAACTATTCAGGGATGTCGAGTGCAGTGACAAGAAAAACCCATCTTACTAAGCGCCGTCATGGTTTGCCACGGTTCTGACAGCTGCAATTTGTGCATACTCTTTAACATTTTGCAGTTGAAAGATGACCTACAAAGTACATTGTGCTGCGACTTCCTTTGTAACTGGAATTCACAGTTGTTAGAATGAACTCCAGGTCCACGAGAGCAAACTAATTTGCTGACAATTACTAAGTAACAGCTTTATTCATAGTCTTTAGATTGGTCAAACTGTTTCCCAAACCATTACGAAAATTCAGGTTGTCAACAAATGCACAGACTTTAGATTTATTTATGGTCTGTTACTAATCGTTTCTGTTTAACAGTATAAAATTACAAATTTAACATCTTCCGCTATTCTTTGTTTTACCGTGTTACATAAACCTCGTTCGTTTATCGATTGTCGTTTGATGAGACCGGTGGATTTATTTGTCTAGGCGTCCAAATATGTTGCATGGCGCCATTTGTCAATGATAAACAAGTTAAAGATGGCCGTAGCTCAGAGAGAAGAACGACACCCGAAACCTATCATCGAGCACCAAATCTAAATGTTGAAACAGCTCACCTCGGTTATGCAGTCCGCGAGAGGCGACACAATGACAACAAAGTGGGTACGAAAAACGAAACAGTGGATTTTTAACCGTTTTGAAAGGCATTGCTCACGAGTCCTAGTGGCGATACCGTCTACTGGTAATCACAGTGCTTCGAAGTACAGCTCCAACTAACGCGAAAAGAACTGTTGGGAGCAAAGAACGCCTAGAAGTTTGTGAAAAACATAAGTGTGTGTGTGTGTGCCGTGATTAAAAATGGTTGCAAGCCCCCTCCATTAGATAAAATCTGTCAATTGCTCAAAGTACGACGTTCAGCGTATGTATCCAATGTGGACTGTGTGAGTGCTATACGGCGTGCAAATGAAGTAAGCGCATGAGTGAGAACGAAGAGAGACTGAACACAGAGCATATAAGAAGACAAGAGAATAAAGGAACTGGAAAATATTACACAAACGGCGTGATTAAAAGAAGTAAATTCGAAATATTCTACACGTTTTCAATGGCGGAGGGGAAGTGAATCTGAACTCGTTGAGAGATCGGCGACCGACAAAGTGGGCAGGTGGAAATTTTCTCGGCACATACTGCGCAGGTGCATACATGACCACACTGAAGGAATATTATGAGGCACTGAGAAAGAAAGAGGAAAAGTTATGCCGATTAGATTGCCCATAAGTCGAGCGGACGACTGTATCAGAGAAGACCCAAGCTAAATTGTGTATATCAGGGAGAAGCGGTTCTATAGAACTATATCATAATGAAATTTCGTGGCAATTTCAAAAGTGTAAGAAAATGCGGACGTAACAGACCTTTGCGTCTTGGCAGATGCAGCACTCGTACTCAAGCCGCGCAACTAGACCAAATGGTGGGGCAGACGGAAGGATGGATTCGACAGCAGTGTCCAACTGAGATTGATTTTCTGGTGGGGCCGATGGTTCACTAAGCACATTTTCAGGTTCCTGTCTGACATCAGCAACACTCTGCAAGAGGAAGACGAAAACACGTACCTAAGTCAAATGTATTTCTGTCAGTTGGCATAAACGCACAGCGTCATAGATAAAAAAGGAAAAAGATTGCCATATTATTTCCTACCTCTATTGATCGAACCGCTGGCGATCAAATAAAAGTGATGTTGGTTTCTTTAAACTTCTGGGAACTAATTGGAATACTGACTCCCCAAACAAGTCTACAATTTGCGTTTCTACGAGGTAGATGACGGAGACGTCAGGCTGCGAATGGGTGTATCATGAAGTGACCCAAATGATCACGGCGGCACGCCAGAATACTGTACATTCGGAAGTCTACAGGTTGGAGCCTGCACAGTGATGCATAGCGTCCCGTGTATGGATGGAAATGAGCATGTCCGTTGTAACAAACGGATATATATATATATATATATATATATATATATATATAACGATCGACCAATGTAGAAGCAGCGGAGTGCCACAACATGTGAGCAAAAAAAGGAAAAAGGCAGTCGGATGTGGGGGTGGTTCACATTATGCTTCCCACCGAGCACCGTTCAGAGACAAATACACTAGTGTTTACGACCTGGTGCGTTCACTGTCTTTGGGTCTATAACCCAGGGGCACGGAACGCCCAACAACGGTTGACTTAGATGTCAGTGCCTTGATTCCCTGAGCCAAAGCAGAGGGCGCGCACCGGCGCAACCGGTGAGCACCCTTACAGTACACATGCCAAAGTATGGAAAATTGTGTTGGGAAAGTATTCAGCTCAGCAATCGGTAACCTGCCTGATTTGAAAATCCGACATTGAACGTAGGCACTATGAGAGCGATGTTGTCAGCGTATATCAACGATGCTCAGGAAGCAACTGTGGTAATCTCTGGACATCCCTAGCTTGAAGGAGTCAGATCCTGCAACCATAAAAGAGCACCGTTTGTACAGTAGCGTTGTGGACTCTATGTTTTAATTAAAGGATGAGATCACGCCGGCGCCAGAGATGTCGGTTACAATAGGCTACTTTGACTCTGGAGCTGCGCAAATTGATCACATCCGTTAATCCGCCAACTATAATGAGTCTCTTAAGGCAAACTAATTTATCGACCATTTCCAAAAAGGAGAAATGGGAATTAGTTCCTAGCCGGTCTTGAAAGAAAACCTTGCACTTGGAATGGTATAGGTCATTCCGAGTTGTGGAACGGACATCTTCAAACTGTGTAACATGATCTGGACAGCTTCCGAGGAGTCACCGATTACGACGATGCCGTCAGTATATTCCAAGTTATAAAGCCGATAATTCGGAAGCAACTTGATAACACTGGGCTCACAGCCTCCCACAGCACTCTACAAAAGATCAACAATGAAGATGAACAAGATGAGTGGTGCAAACAACAATGTCTCACACCACTGGTGATAACACATTATTGTTAATGGCCAACATATGCTCGCACGCGGCCTGAGGTCAAAAGGTGTAATGCTTGGATAATGATCGGAAACTTCCCAGGCAACAACCTTCCCAGTAAGCAACTCCAGAAAACAGTTCGGTTAACAGAAGCAAAAAAGTACGTATGTCCAAGAAGCATGCAATAATGCGCCAAAAGCTCAGTAGTGCTCGGGCATCCGGTGGATCGTGGTGATGTGATCAGTACAACTCCGGCCTAGATGAAACACAGCTTGCTCTCCGCGTATGCATTGCTCGAGTACCGTGTTGAGCCTCGGTGAAAGCAGAGAACCGAGCACGTTGGACGCGGCGCTTAGAAGGCTGATACATAGACAATTGGCGCCATGTGTTCTATCACCGATGTCCGCTAAATTCCAACTAGACGGGATGACTTTAGTGGCGCGAATTTCTTGGAGGAAGTTCATTCACTGAGGAACGGATATCTATTTTTAATAACATCTGTATTTTGTCCGGACCAAATTTTTGACATACCAGAAGATGAAACTTGTAGCGAACTGCAGCAGACAGAGAAGATGTAAAAACGACTAGCAACCAGTGAGAAATCGTCGTAACTAAACACGGCCTCCCATTTTTCTACGGTATAAATGATGCTTCGCTTGAGAGTGACAGGTTTTGATCGCTTCCAAAACTATGATTTGGATCGTGGAGGACTACACGGCCAGTTGTTAAACAATCCTACGGAAATCATTCATTACAAAATGGAACCGGAAGGAGAAAGCTTTTTGAACCGACTGGGCACCAGGACAGTGAACGGATAGACGTGGATCCCGAAAGGCAAAAAAGAAGCGTACGCTAATCAGATGTTGAATTTCTAGAACAATCGTACAAAATGAACTGCGTTGGATTTAAATTGTAAGGCTATGGAAGCAAAAAAAGAAGGAATAATAGTAATCGTTCACAACGTTGCTACACAATGGGGATCTAGGTGGCCTCATCCGAGGATATGTGAACCGAAATACAAATTCTCAGCCGACACGAATGATGAAGCAACTGAATGACCTGTTGTATATAAAACAATCTTTAGAGACATTCATGCTATTTAGATTCCAACATAAACTGGGTGTCAGTAAACCAATAAACACTGAAAACTTTGTGTACACCAAAGGGAAACCTGAAAATACATGAATAACGAAGTGAAGCGTGTAATATATATAGCCTTAAGGTGTGGTCAGGACCAACATGATCCGAATCAGGAGCTTTATAATAGGGAAAACGCTAGGTACACTTTTTGGTATCGGCTGGTGGACGAAAGCAATACATGTCTGGCTTGTAAGCTGGTGGTAACTGCGTAGTTGTGGATAACTTCGCGCGGCGGGTAGTGGCCGCGTGGCAGTGAAACGTCAGTACGGTGTTCCGGTGTGATATCTTTGGTCTCAGTGCGTGTGAATGAAGTTTAGGTAGGTAAAGGATCCAAACTCAGACAAACAAGTAATGAAGGGTAACTGCTGGAGCCTTGGTTTTTTTCAGGCGGAAGCCATTATGCATTTGCAATGACTAGCATCCGCGCGTATTAGCAAATCAATTGCAAAGAAACTAAAAATTGTCGCGCGAAATAACACAACGAATGACACAGTCTACATGTAAATTTGCCATATCCATTACAAAGAATTGTAAGAAAGGATTCTACATCACAATAAACCCTTCAGTGACCGGTAGTAATTATTTAAATGCCCGTGAATACCCCAGGAAATAATCAATCAGACTGCAATGCATATAAAACTAGTGCCGCAGCCGGCGGCATCTATCTTCGGTGTGCATAAAGATCAGATTTCACCAGGTAAGTTAAGCGTCAATACGCACTGATGATAATGCGTTAACTGTGTTTACCACTAAATAGCACAACTCGACGAAAAAATCGACCTCTCAGGTAAACTACGAGCTTAACCGCTGCTGCCTGGGCCCAGAAGATTGACTTAGCAAAAGATCAAAATAAAGTTGACAGATTCATGACATCGAAACCGGGTGAGGGAACCATCGCATGTCCGAAAAACCCAGATAGTTCGGATTTTCCGGGACTCGTCTGATGATTCGAGAATGTTATAGGATACGTGTAATACTAATGAGGCGCAGGAAAGCAGTCGTTAACTGCTAGCCCCCGAGTTCCATCTGATGAGTCCATAGCAGGACGAAACTGATCAGGTGTCAGTGTTGGGAGGAGCAATACCGAAACACCTCCAAAATAAAAAACTGTCTAGAACCCCTAAGCGTGCGCTGTGACAATGTGAAGTTCCCCTAGTAGTGGTAAATCCTTCTGAAGCTTTAAACATTCACTACACCATAATAACGCTCGTCTACATACACGGACATTTTAGAGCGTTATTAATGGAACATATTGTTGCCACTCGGGAAGAAAATCTGTTACCAACATTCTTTAGCGGCAGCCATCGATGCACAAAGTAGCGGTTGGTGGATCGTTTCGAGTATCACAAAAAATGCAACTAGGACACAACCAGCCCGTTGGACATTTCGAAATACGAGAGCCCTGACCTAGTAAAAAGCCTCCAGTCACACCAACCTACATCAGTCCAAAACGAGAGCTCATATTTAGTATGTGCAGTGTCAGATACATTGAGTATGGCAGGACATGTTACACACATTGTGTATCAGCTGCAAGATCGTTCACAGAAGTGCGTGTTAAAGCCAGTGCTCGTACACTACAAGCCTGTACCACCTTGCCATCGATCACAAGATCACGAAACTCGGTTTCTTTACTGACACTTAAACATGACCTCCATAAAACGTCGCCAGGGAACAATCAGCAATTAACAAAACGCAAATTCTACCAAAAATAGCAACAACAACCGAATTGGTACCTACAAGTAAATTAAATGTTAAATAATTTAACTCGACTCTGGTCCTGTCTTGTTAACACTATTTAACTCACAAGACAATAGCCAGGAAGTTGCCGAGAGAGCACGTAGACAAACTAGAAGTGCTGAGGATGAACGAGGAAAGTATACTGTCCCGGCCAAACAAAGGTGAAGCTAAGGTTGTTGTGGACACAATGGAAGACCAACATAAGATGAAGGAATTAATTGAGGATGTCTTGAAGCACATGAAAAGGTTCAATCAGAAGGAAAAAACTACAACGATTAAAAATACTTCATCTAAACCTCTAAGACAAACGGAAAAGTTCAGTACAACTGAAGCACTATGATCCAGGAGCACAAGTGCGGTGCATCCAGTAGCCACGACACACATGGCCAGAAAAACAAAAACCAACAACGGCAAGAAAATGAAGGTGAATGTAAATAGATGCAAAGAAAATGAAATCAAGGAGGTGCGTTAAACTAATCAGAAAGAAACGAAAATTAACGACCAGATGCAAGGGACCGAATGCGGAAACAACACTGACTGCGTGATTGTGCCCCGTCTAATACGGTCTCCAACCATTGGTCTGGACAATCCCGAGGCTCCCATCCACGAAGAAAGCACGCACCAGCCCGACCAAGTGTCTCTGTCAAGTTCTTCATCCCACTATGCCACGTCATGGACTTGCCACCTCGCGATTTTACCCAACGGCGTATAATGCACGCCAAGGAAGCCGGTCCATGGAGATGACCTAGCCAACGTAAACGGTCCAGACTAAGCAACCACTCGAGTGAGATACCAGGTTTATTGCCAAAATCCAACTGGCGGACCACAGCATTGCTCACCCGGTGTTCCCACCAAATATGAGCAATACTCCGGAAGCACCGGTGGTCAAACAGGACCAAGCGTTTAATGCCTTCGTTGCGAACTGGCCAGGTGTCTGATCCACACAGTAACATCGGCCTTGTCGCAGCATTACCCACCCTACCTTTCGCTGACAACCTGATATCCCGCCGCCCCCATAGATGGTTGAGCTTCTGGGTAGTCACACAGGTCTTGTCGTTATAGGAAGTAACTTGCTCAGTGACATTACCACCAGAAGTAACAAAACTACTAAGGTAAGTGAACCGAACCACCCCTTTCAGTTGCTGTTCGGCTATAGGCAAAACCGAAGCGTGACGCGCCCCGCACCAATTTATTCAGTCGTGTTAGTATAGCCAATGCGTCAGACCAATGGAGACCAATGTCGTTCGAATACTCCAGGCTTGTCAGACAAGACAAATGGAGGCATCATTAGCAGTACGCCGGTACGCAGTACCGACGCTTCGCTGATGCGCAACCCCCATCAGTCGATCGTGGGCTAAGGATACTGCGACGATCTCCCTGCCTCTTCTCAGGTTCCAACCCGCGCCGTCAGATTACAAGGCAACGTTCTTTAGGCCGCGGGCCGACAAATGAAGTAGAAAGGTCGGATCGAGGCAAGGTCATCTGAAGGAAACCGTCCCATCGGTTCCATTATTAGGGGATCATCCGGCTTTCCCAAGGAGCAAAGAAAGGGACCGTGGAAATATTTATTTTCGACTATGCGAGGCATGCCCATGGAGATATATGAGTAATCCTGCGTAGCAAAAGTTGACAAGCTGGTGATACCAACTACCTGAACGGCCAACACGGAACCTTGTGACCCACAATTTACGGAACACGTTCGAGTGCGTTCACAATATAAAAGCTGAAAATGCTGAAAACAATCAGCTAGTTTCCCCCAACATGACGTAGTCCTTCAAGAATATTCTTGTCGGAGTGACTACAAATAACCTCACCTTGCGCAATAAGCGTATGGAAGGAACCAAAACTCTGGTCCCTTTACTACGTTAATGCAGGGCAAAGGGTCATTCCTTCGTGTGTGAGGTACAGCCTGTCCCAATACTCCGTTAATGCGTGACAAAGGGTTATTCGTTCGGGTGGGAGGTAGTGCGTAGTAAACTGCCAAATGTCCAATAGTACATGTTGGTCAATCACAAAGTGTTTCACCCGCGTACGAGTGTAAAACAACTGTATGCACGCATGTGGGTACATGTGTGCTTGCCAGTGTCGTCCATCGTCCATATGACCTTAACCTCGTGTTCGCCAAGAAACTCAATTATCATTACCGCCATTCCTTTTACTATCATGGTTCCCCAGTGTTAAGCGAATGGTCGCTGACAAATAACGTGGGAGCTACAAGCTAGAGATGTTTTCACCAGCGATTACTGTTGGCTACTTCTGCACTTCGCTTCAGCCTTTAGAGATTCAATTTGGCACAACTGCCAATTATACACGAACGGTGCGAAATTATCTTAAGGTGTTCGGTCACCGGTGGATAGGTCGCACAGGTCCAAAGGATTGGCCTGCTCGGTCACCAGATTTGAGCCAAAGGTGCGTTTGCAGCATAATGTGTCAGAAAAGTTATCACAGGGATAACGAAGGGGTTTGTGGTGCACAGTGAGCGAGAGAACACAGATGCGTGTGGTGTGGTCCCATGATTCGTCATTCACTTTCTCAAGTCAGTGAGCTTCGCGCTTTGTGCAGTGCGTGATTCTCAGTATCCGTGAAGATTAGATATTGCCTGGAAATGCAGCTTCTCAGTTCCCTGCTTATAGAATATTGCCTCATCAGTGAATACGTTGGAATGAACGCCTATGGTTCCACTTGAAACAAATTGTGCAGCGTAACCACACTTGTTTCCTGCAACCGCGACCAATACTGCGACGGGAGAATAGACTATGCGGCAGCGAATAGTAGTCTTTACGTGGCACGGCTTGTCAAACCTCTTTCTCACAAAGTCACATTTCGTATTTGCAAGCCCTAATCGTAAGCTATGTTTATATTGCTAAGGTAGGTTGTCGGAAGGTAACTTTCAGTCTACATGAGCGTTGCCAATAACCCTTTTGTCACTAGCTGGGGTAACACTAAGCACCTGTTGCACACTCCTTGCTCATGCCAGTTACGACTGTCGGGGTGCCACCACAATTCTACCTCAGTAACGGGGTTATGTGGTAATGCTGTTTCAATTTTGCAACCTGTCTCCGTTCCATCCAGCCCTACACAGCGTAGGTATCGATCGGTGAACTTGCATTGGGGCGTGCCGCACGCTGACTCCAACTCAATCATCCGAGCATGATCCACCGTTTTCACGATGCACGCCACTGGCAAGTACACAGGTACCCACATGCATGCATACAGTCGTTCCACACCCATGTGCGGGTGAGTGAGTGAGTGATCTCAGCAGTCTAACAATTGACAAAGTGACAACAGGAAACCATGGAAATCACAGGATAATGGAGAGTCATTGCGTCATAACCATCGTGGCATAGTAGTTGAAGGTGAGCAACACACTTCAGCTAATATGCCGCAGGAAGAAAGGAAAACTTTGAATAAAGTAGAACAAAAGATTTTTAGTATGTTTCCCAATGCCAATATTTCTCCTGTTTGTGATTTTCCATGTTTGAAGTAATAAATATGTGAATGAATACAATACTGTACACAATTCTTGCACTGATTCCGGTTGCGGGTCGTGTCTTCAAGAGTGTTAAGCCATTGGCACTCCTCATCTTTTGGTCCCCATCCTGGAAGACGTATGGGTCCAACAGCGCCAAGACACGACATTTTGTGATAGATCAACATTTACTGTTGCACAGTTGGCAATTAAATACGCTCCACTTCACACCCGAAGGAATGATCCTTTGTCACGGATTAACAGAGTAGAGTGACCAGAGTATCGGGTCCGGCTGTAGAGCGCACTAAAGTGACAAGTATTCAACAGTAGACGTTAGTCTACCACAAAATGCCTCAAACGTACATGGGTGTAGAACGACCGTATTCAAGCATGTAGGTAAATGTGTACTTGCTGGTGTCAGCCATCGCGAAAACACTGGATCATGCGCGGGTGATTGAGTTGGAGTCAGCCTAAGGCACGCCCCAATGCAAATTCACAGATCGCTACCTACGCTATGTAGGGTTGGTTGGAACGGAGACAGGTGTGCAAAATCGAAACAGCATTACCACATAACCCCGTTACTGAGGTAGGAATGGGGGGTGGTCCACCGCCGACAGGCTTGTAACTGGCATGGAGCAAAGGAGTTGTGCAAACAGGTGCTTAGTGTCAACAC
>OX104063.1:114317798-114363166 GCA_944474145.2 Dicrocoelium dendriticum | reverse complement strand
GACGTGGGTGTACCAATCGGGCTAACCCAGTAGAGCGTTTAAACAACAGACAAGAAGTAGAAAATAAGAAGAGTGAAGAAGGGCCATTAAGCTAGTTCACAAAAATGTAGGTCTAATAGATGTTCTCCTAATACTTTTACCGCAAAATTTGACGTCATTGGGCAAATATAACTCCTCGGTTGTCGGTATTGTTGATTAGCCCTCTGAGAATCAAGAACAATTCTATGCGGCGCTCAGAAATCACTTATTAAAATATTTTCGGTTCTTTATAGATTAGATACAGTACTCTGCTCTCGTCCTTTTATTGGCTGGCCAGTGTTAACTGGTCTGTGACGTGAGCTCCATCTCATTGGTCTATGCTCATTCTTCAGATGGACCGATCTGAATTCAGGGTTATGTCGCGCCGCATTATTGCCATCCTCGGTAGACTACGTGGTGGCGTCTGATCGGCCGTTCGCCCATTTGCTCATGGTCCCACGGTTGCCTTCTTGTCACAACTGAGCGTAATGTTCCATGGACTCAGGCGTAACCCATCCGCTCGTTTCACGGCCAACTTACCTGCTTCTCAGATGTGGAAAACACGCTGTTTCTCCTGTGCGCATGGCCGACATGTCGTGCGTGCTCGGCCCCCGTTCTAGAGTATTGCGACGATTCCCCTCGCCCCAGATTTCAGCCACCATCGCAGATACCACACGCCTAGAATCACTGACAGCAGCAGAAAGACAACTGGACTGAAACTTTAAACTACCTTCCTGTATCTCTGCTCCCTGTGCTCAATTCAATTCAACTCAGGCAATTGCTGTGTGCATCCATAACGGTTATTATTCAGCTGTTGCACACATGCTTACAGCATAGTAAAAGAAATGAAACATTAAATATACTAAGAGAGTAATAAGTGGCATAAACAGCAATATAGTCATGGAATAGAGCGTTGCCGATGCTTTGGTATGCTATCGGGAATATTGAAACATAGTTGCTGACGAGCAGCATGGCTTCAGTCTACAGTGATCGTGCACAGCGAAGTTACTGCTAGCGCGAAGTAATTGGACCGAGTCCGGTGACGCTGAAGAAGACACTGATGTGAGCTACCTAGATTTTTCGAAGGCATTCAATCATCCGATTCTCTTTCCCAATCTGTGATCCTCGCTTGAGCTGGATCACCAAGTTTTAAAGGTCAGAGTTCGGAGCTCTTTATCTGACCCCATAAAAGTCGATTATGGGGTGCTTCAGGACTTAGTGCTAGGGATACGATTGTTTTTGCGTGTTTATTAGTGAGTATGCACAAACAATCGCTTCAAGTTTCATACTGTTTGCTGACGATATCAATACGTGGCGCAGTACTCAGGTGATTGCCGATCAGAATTTGCTTCAGTATGATCTAGCTGTGGTACATCAGTAGTCACCACAAAGTCTTCAGGGGTTTAACATAAGGAAATGCAAGTTACTTTCCATACGACACCCGAATCTTACAGGTCAAAAGCGCACGTATTGCAGCGATATTCCATCGGAGGCGGCCTGGATATACTGGTTCAGGCAATTCTAAAAGGCATCGGAAGCTGGTAAGCAACACGTTGGTCTGTTGCGACGGGCGTTCTGACAAATAGACATCCATATTTTCCGACTGATGCTCAATGTGTATTCTCGCCCCCATGTTGAATACTCAGTCCAAGTCTAGAAGACACAGCTGAAACATAAACTCACTGCCCTTGATAAGCCTCAAGGTCAGGATTCCAAATACGTTATTGGGGTGTACAGTCTACCCTAATAGTAAAAGCTGAGACGTTTGGGAGTATTCAGCAGACAATATCGGCGATTACGATGCTATCTAATAATGGCGTAGTTAGTTTTGCACAACCCAAGTTATGTGCGCTTTTCTTCACTGAAACTCAAAGGTAACACAAACGTAGGTCGTTACTTGTAACTGGAATCGCAGCACACATGAGTGCCGTAGAAATTTCTTTTCTATTCGGGTATGTCCGTTGTGGAACACAACGAATCAGTCATTTCTGTACCTACATTAGCCATATTTAAAAGTCAGTTGGATGACGCACTCAGGCGCTTACGTTTTATTACTTAGCACTATATCTCTGTCCTACTCCAGGGAAATACGGAAAATTTATGATTTATCGCCCATTAAATATGTGAAAGTACGCGGTGTACAGAACTACTACATTAGAAATGATAAGTGCATTGTTCTGACAGTAACAGATGTTTCCTTTACTGATTTTCGATAACTGAACCGGAACCAATAAATGGGGCTAATAAAGCAGTAGCCTTAATCAGCACAGGGTTGTGTCTCAGGCTCTGCCCTGTCTAATAATTACCTAAATCCTCTAATGTATTGTGTTTTTCATTGCGTGTTCATGTGGAGCACATTGTTGATGTTGGGTTGCCGAAAACCCATCGTTTCGGAATGACAGCCCGGGTGTTTGAAACAACCATCCGGTTGCCTCTGGTTGAGGACTACTGCGTTGTTTACCAACAACGAGGATGGATGTCTAGTGTATTTCGGGTAAAGAGTAATGCACAAGTAGTGCTGTGGAATGGATAGGATTGACTGAAGGCGTAGAACTACTCTAAAAGCGCTATCCTGTGGTACTTTTAGGTTGATCAATACTCCCTTCGTTGTGCTTTCCAGCACTATTACCTAACTCTCTTTTTGTCTCAACTCAAACTCTGTTTTCTCTAGCTCTCAACGCATAGTACGTGATCGGTTGTTAACTTAATTCCGTGGTCATTTACACTTTGAGAAGGTGGCTCACCACGCTCAGTCGCTCGCATGTTGACCTAGTATTCTAATTCCGGACAATTTCATTATCACATCAAAGATAACGCCCTATATTATGTGTGCTCTGGAGTGTTTCGATCTCCATCCCCTTGCGACATCTGGACACGGATGTGCAAAATTTGTTGTTAAGCTGTTCATGTTACCTCGCACCGCAGTATTGGCCTGACAACACTGTAATGTTGATGTGGCTGGAGGTCGTACGCAAGGAAACCATTTCATTTGTGCGGTTTATTGTTTTGTTTCCCCTTCCTAAGTAACGTTAAACAACTTACAATATCATGAAGACTATGTGCAACAGATTCTTAACGATCATGGCGCAGGGTATACTCCGTTTTGATTGGTCAGTACCTAAATCCATTCGTTTTGTGTAAGCCGCAGTGTATCGAGACAGAAATTTGTTCTATGTGCAGCTAGAAACCATAGTCGTTGGATTATTTTTGATTGAATTGAAGTTGTTGGTACGCTTGTGCTAGGAGCACGGATGGTTGAGATATTGTATCTTTCAGAAAAGAGAGTTGGCGAACAAACTCTTGGTTCAGTGGTTTTCCTCAGGCTAATGCACCACGAATGAAAGACACTGAAAGGTAACTAACAGATAAGGGTACATGTTCAGAAGCGTAGATGTTCTAAGTGCCTAAGCTAAGTGATTGGTCCCACAGCGATCAAGGGTGTGTGTGGTTTTAACCACACAATGTGTCTGCGTTACAGAGGGCCACGGTAGGGCGAGTGCTCTGACGAATTACTTATGTGCACATAGGTAAGGGTCATGAAGCCGAATAGCGATAGCTTCGGCCGCTGCCATTAGGTGATACCTGACGCTCGTGTATGGCGTCTGGATATGCGGTAGACGGGATGGAATGCTTCGTGTGTATTGACCTGGTGGTTCGGATCAACCAAATGTGCAGACACGGCGCTTTGCACTGTTCTAGTCAGTCCGCTATACAGCCAACCTGAGCAGTGCACCCGGACTCTTTCAGACAGTCTTCTGGTGGTTCTTCCGATATATCTTGATCGACACAAATAAATGGTACACACAAAAGCAAATACTTGACCGCGGAATTCTGTCCTTAAGTCTCTGGTTTATAATTGGCACTGAACTGAAACTCAACCGTAAGCTTGCTGGGTAGTAGGTTTGGGAAATGACATCAGAAGGCCTTATAGATGTTTATTCCGCTACCCCGTCCCCCTTGGACGGTAGCGATAGATAGACCAAATTCCTTTCCGCTGAAACCACTTTAGTCTTTGTTTCCCAAGCCCCCATGTTTATCCGAACAAATTCCTGATAGGCATTTCCCTCAAATAGGTTCCGTACTAAGTTTAGCTCGTTCACTGATGTGCCCTCGGTACATATAATTCGTGCTCGCTTGGTCAGACATTGAACAAGTTTTCGTTCCTGGATAAGTGCGACGTAGCTGGCAAAATGCGTATATTGCCGGTTTCATGTTGCCTTTCTATAGACGCACCGTTTGACCGACCCGTCTGATCTGCCGCTTATCTGAAAGTCTAAGAACGACATAGCGTTGTTTCATTCAGATTCAAGGGTGAACCGTATGTTACCGTGAGCCGAGTTAAGCAAGGTCAACAGTTCTGCTGTGCACATGTGACTATCTGTGATGCAAAATATATCATCCACGTAACGCACGTAGTAGACTAGGTTACTAATAACTCCCCTCATCTGTTAGTAGTGGTCCTAGCGGTGTGAGGGGCTACTCAGATTCCAATCGCAAGCGGTTGCACGTAAGAAGCGTGCCGAGTACGGAAGTAGGGAGAACAGTTAAAACGTCTGGACCCAACATGTATTAACAGAAGCTACAAAGGACGGAGGACAGGTAAGCGGAAGCAGATAGCAATATTGCAGCGTGACTAACCAGAGGAGAAAGTGATCGGTACGTACAATCAATTAAACAAATGGACGAGCGGAAGATATAAACAGGAATAAAATTCAATGTCTCAAAATATCGAATGCGTGAATGATTGATGTTCACTACAAGTGTCTCCCCTAGGAGGCTAATTGAAGGAAGCCTTCGATAGATGTTAGCGAGGAAGACACATTGAGAACAAAAGGGTAGGTTAGCAATTGTAGTGGGTCCAAATGGACAGAGAACACGCATGGAGTTCGCTGGGTGCAGGCTTCTTTGTTATTTGCTATTTAATACTTGGATGCGGACTGGAGTGCATCATCGGTGGGCCGTCGGGTTGGGCTGGTCGGACTGCACAAAAAACTGGTTAGTCCAGGAAAGGGGCCGACAGGACATTTGCTCCGCTGTGCTTGTGAAGTGTTCATCCTCCCAGCGAACTCGAAGTCAACGGTCGTAACGATCCTCGTCCTAGGAAGTATCCCCGACGCCGTCTTTGGGGGGTTAGACCTGTCGTTCCGTACCGGTTGTGGGGAAAGGCGGTAGCATGGAGTCAGGATTATGGTGCCGGAGGCTTCTGACAGGTGGGTCAGGGGATTCCGCGATTTCTCAGTGAATTGACTTCTGGAATTTAAAACTCCGGGGCGTGGTCGGGATAGAAGGCGTGACGCCGTATGGATAACAAGGTAAGTAGTCGAAACAAAAATGCGTCCAATTTTCTAAGATAAGGGTTTTAGGTTTTCTGATGTTTTGAAAAACATTTGTTTATGGAACACACGCTTACCATGAAAGGTGGAAAATATGCATGTTAAGGAATATAGCAAACGTTACAAAAAATCTGAAAAGCGGATCGGACGTTTGACCTGTCTACCGCATCGGTCAGTTGCCTGGGGTTGGGGCTGGGTTGGCAGAGAGCCAAGGGTAACAGAGAAGTCCAGGGTGCCTAGTGCGGAAGATGCAGCTGCGGGTGAGTTTACCTTTACGGCTGTACCAGGCGAAGTTGGGGACGGATCTTAGAAAAATGCCACGATCGATGGACACCGGTGTTTGGTGACCACTCTGGTCTAAGGTAAAATGCTTAGGATTTCTTTGGAGAATTCTGAAGAGGCCGGTGTAGGGAGCCAGAATGAGACGACGCACTGCGTCTATGCAGGTAGACAGCTCGCTGTGCATTTGCAAATCTCTGGTCTGCTCACGAGGAGCGGTTGGGAACAGCGAGCGCATGTGTTGAGAAAGGGAGGTTGCGAAGTTTGACGGTGGCATACACGATGGCGAGGGGGGCGTAATGAACTCTCCTGGCAGCTTAGGCGATGCGTCGTAGATCAACTCTGCTGGTGCGCATTGCAGGTCTGCTTTGATGCTATTTCGAATGCATAGAAGTACTAACGAAATGTTTTGGTTCCAGTCAGGGTCAGAAGTGACACCGAGAGATGAGTAACGCAGTCGATGAAAACGTTCGACTAGGTCATTCGCTGCTGGGTGATATGCCATCGTGTGGATACAGAGGCAGTCTATGAAGTTGCGGAACGTATTGAACTGCGAACATTCGAAAGGCGTTCCAAGGTCGGTATTGGTGATAGATGCGCATCCGTAGTGTGACACCCAACGGTCCAAAAACGCTCGAATGATTGTTTCGGCTGTGCAGACTGATACAGGGATGGCTTCTAATGATCTAGTGAAGCGGTCGACACATGTCAGTATGTACACGGAGCTGCGAGAGGGAGGTAAGGGTTCTACCAGGTCTAGGTGTACATGAGAGAACCGCGAATCCGGCACAGTTAACAAGCCGAAAGGACTGATGGTGTGCCGATGTACCTTGGAGTGCTGGTAGTGAAAACAAGCTCGAGTCCAGTCACGGACATCTATGTTTACGCTTGGCCAAACGAAATGCTCGGTGACTAGTTCTAAAGATGCCCGAATACCAGGACGAGACAGCGAGTGAAGGGTGTCGAAGACTGTACGTCTGAAAGAGGCGGGCACGACGGTTCTATTAGAACCTGTGAAAGTGTCACAAAGGATGTTTCTGTCCGTAGTTTGGAGAGAAATGGGTTGCACAGATAGTGAAGTGGACTTCAGGGTGCGTTGGAGGTCTTCGTCTTGGGTCTAAGCCGATGCCGTGGCGGCGAGGTCGACAGTAGGCAAAGTGTGAAGAGTGACGTTGACGCGAGAGAGAGAGAGAGAGAGAGAGAGAGAGAGAGAGAGAGAAAGCGTCAGCGACGGGGTTGGCGAAACCAGACATGGCGTATGTCAGCAGTGAACTGCGTGAAAATGTCCAGGTGTCTAGTTTCCCGTGGTGAATATTTGTCAGAAGATGAGTTGAAGGCTGTTGTAACGCTGCCCTCTCTCTCTGCTTCCTGCAGTGCCAACCCAGCCGGGGACAAAACAGAACACCGAAGCCCGCTAGACCGAAGTGCAGTAGACACAGAACGCGGTTCATTTTACAGGTCACAATCTAGCATATCGTGTTGTAATTTCCCGAGCTGACGCAAGCCACTTGCCCTGGACAGAACTCAAACCTGCTTGCGGTCCACACTGGCCAGCTGTTGTCGCGCCCTGTTACGTAGCAACCAGTGTGATGATGGCGGTCTGATTTCATCAGCTTCCGGCGTGACTCAGCCATGCTAACGTCGGTCGGGTAGCAACCCGTGTCATACAGACAGACGTCTGGAATGCGTGTCACGTTCTTAGGCTGCGGCCTGCTAGAGTGCACCATTGTAGTCAGCCGTTGCGACCCCGTGAAAAAAGCAGCAATGAGAGGATTGTGGTCAGTGTAGACCGTGAAAGCCAGACCTGCTAATGTATGTTGGAAGTGGTGGATAGCTAAGTAGATGGCAAGTGGTTCGCCATCAAACGTGCTGTAGCGAGATTCCGTTGGTTGCAGGCGTTTGGAGCAGAAACAGAGTGGTCGCCCCTGCGCACCAACGTGTTGTTGGAGAGCAGCTGATACCGCAACATCTGAAGCGTCAGTTGTAAAAGAAAGAGGAGCATACGGTTCAGAGTGTGCGAGAGCTACTTTGGAAATAGCATCCTTTAGATGAAAGCCGTGTGTGCTGTATCGGGGAAAGCGAACTCACGCTCGTTTACTCTGAGGAAATCAGATAGGGACTGCATAGGTTAAAGCGCAGCGGTGGATGAAGTGTCGGTAGTAGTTGACTAGACCCCGGAATCGACGTAGGTGCTTAAGTGCATTCGGGGCTGGGAAGTCTTTGATGGATTGGACCTTGTTCGCAAGGACCACGATACCAGATCATGAGACGAGGTGACCTAGGAATTCTACCGAGAACTTGCCAAATTCTCACTTAGTCGGATTGACGGTGACGCCGTGTTGGGTCAACCGCTGGAAGAGGGAGTGAAGATGAGCTAGGTGCTCTTCGTTGGACGAACTGGCCAATAGAATGTCGTCGGGGTAGGAATAAGGGAAGTCTAGGCCACGAGTAACGTCGTGGATGAAGCGTTGAAAAGTTTGTGCTACGTTGCACAGTTCAAAATGCATTCGTAAAAATTCGAACAAGCCGAAGTGAGTGATGACAACTCTTTTAGATATGTCAGCTTCCACGACAGGTATCTGGTGACAGGCACGAACAAGAGCGAGTTTGCTAAAATCCGTCCTACCTGAAAGGCATGCAGTAAAATCCTGCATGTGTGGGATAGGGTACCTATCGGGGACCGTAAGTTTATTTAGTGCTCGGTAGTCACCGCAATGACGCCAGTCTCCAGATTTCTTTAGGACCACCTGGAGAGGACCAGGGACTATCTGAAGGACGGATTATTCCAATTTCGAGCATGTGCTCAAACTCCGCCCTAGCTAGCTTGAGCTTCTCCGGCGAAAGACGGCGCGGGTGTGATGAGACGGGTGGATCGTTAGTTCGAATATGGTGCGTGACTAGAGATACCACGTGCAGAGCTGCGTTCATTGGCTGAACGAGCTTTGGGTAGTGAGAGAAAAGCTCGCTGTAATCGGGAGCGGTCTGTTGGCGAACCTAGACTGGGGTGATGGTTAAGATGCATGCGTTGGTGCCAGTGACTGAGCGTCATTGCAGGGTCGACTATCCTCATTTGTTTCGTATGGACTGAGGACGAAATGTCTAAGGAAGTCTATGCCGATGACGGTAAACGGAACATCGGCAATAATGAATACCCAGCGAAATGTTCTACAGAGACCCAAGTTGAAGGTTAAAGGGCGTTGGCCGTAAGTAGGGTTGAGTGCCGTTGGCGACACGAAGATGGAGAGTAGACGGTCTAGTCGCATCCCTAGCTGCGGGCGGAATCACACTTACGTCAACACCGGTATCAACCAGGAATGCGCTTCCAAATTTGCAGTCCTAAACCTAAAGGAGACTACTGCCGGAGATGTGGCCGATGACGTTATTGGTACGTGCTTTGGGGCTTGGTAGGTTCCCCGACTGTGTGGAGGTGAACCTGCAAGGCGTAGTTCATCGCTTTGCCCGATGGCCAAAGCGGCAGTGATACTAGCATAGTTTGTTACGTGGTAGGCTGCTGGGTTTGACCGAATGCTTTTAGGTACTGGTAAATTATCGAGTACTAAATGAGAATCGATAGTGCTGCGCAATGCCTCTAGCTCATTAAGAACTATGGCAAGCTCAGAGAGAGGGTTTGCATGATACCTGCATGAACTAGGTGGCTGCTCAGACGAGTTGGGCTATTCGACGGATATGTAGGGGACGGCGTTGCGTAATGTGTTTCTTTAGGAAAATGATATATGAGCACGTCAGCCAGTTGCGAGGCTAGAGTGAGGGAAGAGACCTTGGCAGATATGACCATAGCATGAGCTATCCAGGGTAGGTGCTGAAGCCAAAGCTCCAGAAGGATGGAGTTACCCATTGAGTAAGAGCCGAGGAGTCTCTTCATCTTACTTAGTAGGGCGGATGGCCTCGCATATCCTAGACGCAAGCCATGAAATAGCTGTTTTATTCGCGTACTCGCTGGTTGTTCCAATCGGGTCACAATTTCCTGCTTAAGAGACTGTTAGGGTTAGAGTCAACCTAATCCGAGTAGAATCTAGTTTTTGGAAAACCGGAGTCAGACGGCGTCACAAAACTGTGTTCGGAACTTGTTACTGTGCGACAAAAGTGAATAAGCCACATGTTCCGAATAGAGTATACAAGTGAATACAGGTGGGTAAACAGAGAGTTGGCATGTTTTCACCAAAACCCACGAACCTTATGTTTGTTTTGTGTAACAGAACATTGTTCTTATTACCTGGCCCACACAACGTACAACACTTGTGAAAAACCTAACTGCTATAAAATCACACGTTTCGAATATTAGACACAGCAGTTTTGTGCTATTGGCAATTGTCTTCTCTGGTTTTGTGTTCACCTCGCCGATACACACTACTAAGCACTCTCGCGTGGCCTGACAATACCACGGTATACCGACTAAGAGTTGGTGGGAGCCCATCAGAATTCGTTCCTCCTTGTGTGACCAAAACAGAGACTCATAAGAAAGACCCGTATTTGCACTCGAAAGAGTGTCTGCGCTGCAAAGCGAAGTTTCTAGGAACGCTACCTAGTAAATGACTGTCGTCAGATTGGTTGGAAATAGTATTATAACGCAAAAACTCATACACTAACAAGACAAATAAAAAGGAAGGGTCATCAAATAGGATAGAAGGGACAGACAGCGATGTGACACTAAAAGATGAGCGAAATATTGTTATATCTGAGTGAGCCATAGAATAGAATAAAATAATCGTTGCAAAAAACGCAATTCAAACGAGAAAAGGAACGAGCTCACCTAGATGATTTCGTCGATGGCGGAACCGTGTTCGCAGTCGGGGTCAACAGTTATGCGGTGCTACTCAGATGCACGTAAGAAGCGTGCCGAGTACGGAAGTAGGGAGAACAGTTAAGACTTATGGACCCAACGTGTATTAAGAGAAGCTACAAAGCATGGAGGACAGGTAAGCAGAAGCAGACAGCAGTATTGCAGCGTGACTAACCAGAGGAGCAAGTGGACGATCGGAAGATATAAACAGGAATAAAATCCAATGTCTCAAAATATTGAATGCGCGCACGATTCAAGTCCAAAACGGCAGTGAGCCCATAGCAACTTTCTCCTGTCTATAGATTGACCAGTTGAACTGAAATTGTATGTTACTCATGCAAACCGGAAGTGGCTGTCTCAGTCCGTCTTTCGAGAGGTCGACGTCGAGACGATGTGATCCAATAGTAGCATGTAAGTAGTCGACCGCCTCTTCTAACGGGACATTGGTGAAAACGGATACAGCATCTAACGAAAATATCCTCCTTCCTGTTAGGTACATATTCCTTATGAAGTCTATATAGCTGAAGGTATGCTTGAAGCTGTGTCTTGGCAGTATTTTCCTGACCGGCTCCGGAATCGTAATAAGCTATTCCACCCCCTTGTGATACAGAGAATCACACATTTCTTACATGGGTCTGCGTGGAAACCCATCTTTATGTACTTTCGGCAAGCCATAAAGTCGTGGAACCAGTCCCAGTGGGACGCGTATATTTAAACATGGCTGAATCAATCGCATTCTCCTGTTTCAGAAAGCGTAACAGCTTCGCGACTGACTTTCAATCCCAAGTGTGTTTTTTCTCCTGGAAACCGCACGGCAAAGCGCAACGAAAAAATGCGGTTATTCCACCTACCATACCACAGCCGACTGAAACCCTTTGACTATACATTGGAACACATGGCTGTCTTTGGGGTAACCTCATCCAGCCGTTCCAGGTATGGAAAACCCCGGGCGATTAGTAACAAGCCAGATCATGATCTGCTCCAACATGACCTAGATTGCATTTACGAATGGTCAAAGAGGAACAAGCTTCAATTGAACATGACTAAGTGCAAAGTGATGCATCTGCGTCACCAGCCGGTGAGCGCTTACAAGATTGGAGACCACACCTTGGCGAAGGTTTATCAGGAGCATGACCTGGGGGTATTGGTACAGGAAGATCTCGGATGTTCAAAACAAGCAGAGAAGGCGACGAGAACCGGAAATCAACACTTCGGCCTTCTTCGCAGAGCCTTCGGTCGGTTTGAACCCTCAATATTTCCCCCAATGCTTAACGCCTACGTGTGACCTCACGTGGAATATGCTATTCAGGCGTGGCAGCCGTGGCAGAAACAGGATCTCGTTGCTCTCGAGACTCCTCAACGACGGGCAACCAAGAACGTCAGGGGCCTCTTTCATCTGCCCTATCAGCTTAGACTGAAATCTCTAGGAATGTACAGCAGTCGATATCGGCATTTTTGGGAGAGCTAATAATGGTTTACCAGATTCTGAAGAACCCAAACCACATTTGCCGTCCGCTGCTGGAATTGAATCACAACACTAAACTAAGAGGTCACCCTCTGAAACTGACAATTCATTATAGCCGGCTTGAATGCCGTAGAAATTTCTTTTCTCTCCACGTGTGCCAGCCTTGGAACGCTCTCCCTAATTATGTCGTCTCTGCTCCCAATCTGGCGATATTTAAAAAACGTGTTGACGATGCACTGTCTCACTTACATTTCATTTTATGACTGGTTAGACAGAGGCTGCAAAACGCAATCAAACGGTGTCTTGCCAAATGCCTAACCAATGGATTGACGGATTTATACGTTTAATACGCGAACATCTCTGCTATTCCACATAAGTCTATGGTGAGTCCACCCCAACGCTTTTCACTTTATTATGCAATTGATTTTCGCAATAATTTCCATCCCACGGGACTTGTTAAGCAATGCTTTTTTACCCGTAATAAACCATTGTTCCATTGTTCCAATGCTTGCTGCCACCAGTTGACACAGAATTGTGTGGTCATAAGCTGAAACTGGCCACTAAATACAGTCGGCTGGAGTGCCGCCGGAATCAAGTTTCCCTTCGAATTTGTCAACCGTGGAAAGCTCTTTAGAATTTTGGGATTTTGCGCCCACGCTACTCATTTGAAAGAAATGACGCGATGATGAACTACACCGCCTTCATTAGTTCATCTGATTTTTGTTCAATGATTGTCGACAAGACGCAGACAATGGTTGCGCTCACCAAAGCCCAGGAAATCGGGGTAAACGGATACTTTTAACGTAGATAATATGTTGAGTTCAGAGATGCATTATTCCCTTTTGCGTAACATTTTGTTAAATTGACTTTATTCCCACAAACCTTCCCACGGGACTTGTCACGCCTTGGTTTTTGTATCTGCATTATACTATTGTTCTCCATCCTCAGAAATTTCGAGTAATCACTGAGAATGACATTCATCTTGTCGACAGTCAGATTTGTCCAATAGGACTATTCCTGCTCCTTTATCTGATCTACAGACCAACATACTCTCGTTCCATATAAGCGCCTTGAGGTCGTCTTGGTGCTCAGTCGCCAAGACACCTGAGTTTAAACTTATGTTTCAGATACTGGAATGAATCGATCATAGTGGCAATATATAAGAAGAGCAGTCGCACCGACTATGCTAACAACAGGGGTATTAGCCTAACGTCCGTAGTGACAAAATTACTGACCTCAATTCTCGTTCGCCGCCTCACTGCGGAACGGGAATCCCGGATTCGGGAAAAGCAGTCAGGTTTCCGCACAGGACGGGGCTGTATTGACTACATATTCACTTTGCGGCAGGTGCTAGAGCAGCGCCACGCATAACGCAGACCGACAACAGCTGTGTTCCTCGATTCCAAGACTACGTTTGATTCAGTCGAACGATGCATTCTGTTCAAAACACTTGCGTGGAAAGGTGTTCTCATTAAGTATGTGAACATTTTACGTGCTATGTACTCGAATACTACAGGCCGAGTCATGGTAAATGGTGAGCTGTCGGATAGCTTCTGGACAACGACTGGCTTTCGTCAGGGTTGTCCAACTACCTTATTTTTGTTCAATTTCGTCGTGGACTCCATCATGAAGCGTTCCCTTGCGGATGCGCACGATGCGGGCATTAAGGTGCTGGTTGGTGACGGGCTAGTTGATTTGGATTACGCGGACGATATTGTGTAGCTTTTTAACGATGTTGGGATGGCGCAATCCACCCTAATTAACCTGTGCAGGGTGGTTCCATTATTTGGTATGTACTTCGCACCTTCAAAGTGCAAAGTGTTGCTGCAGGACCACCAGCCACTTGTTGCTCCCTTGACCCTAAGTAGCTGATCAATTCGGTTACCTTGGAAGCTGTATCAGCAGCGATGGGTATATAACTAATGAAGTCAGTTCACGTATTGCAAAAAGCCAGAACAGTATTTTTGTAGCTGCGACATTTTTGGCGATAGAAAGAGGTTTCTATCCGTCTAAAATGTCGTGTTTACAAGGTCACAGTGAGGGTCGTCCTGCTCTATGGGAGTGAGAGTTGGCCGTTTGGTCTGAAGATCTGAAGTGTCTTCAAGTCTTTGATCATCGTTGTCTGCGGAGCATTGCTGGTGTCGGGGGGCACCAGCGTGTCCGCAACGAAGCTGTGCGTAGGCCAGTACAAGGCAGTGATACTCAAGGAAGTCCCTTAGAATAACAGATAACACTGAATAAGTTGCGTTGGCTCCGGCACATGCTACGTCTGGTCACCGCTTACCTAGGAGGGCCTTGTTTAGTCTGCCAGGTGTAGGGTGGCGCAAGGCTCGAAGTGGACGGAAGTTGGCTTGGCAGCAGGAAATGAAGTCACTGGCGACCAAACTTGATGCCGTCGGTTCGTCTCGCCTTCCAGGCTGTGGTCCACGTGACCCGCCTTGTGCTTGGCTTGAGACTTTACAGGACTTGGCTCGCAGTCGGCAGTAGTGGCGTGTCTGTTGCCGACTCCTAGTCGGACTGCCTGTTTAAATTGTGTTTGGTGCTGAGTTATCTGTGCGGCAATGGCTGATTATGTCGCGGGGCAGTGAAATCCGCAAGGAAGCTGTTTCGCAGATGCCGCCTTATCTTTGCACAATAGCCAACTGTCTTTGAGGGAATGTTGTTGACAAGCTGTAGACGCCTTAAGCTTGAATGTTTTCTTAGGGCATTAAGGTTTTCAGATAAATCCCCCTTCTCTCCCTCTTATTACGCTTCGTTCAGTAGGTGGTTATGGTTGTATCGCAGCGAAGCATCATTTAAAATGGCTGATGTACTGCTGTTGATGATGATGACCGATAGCATGTACTAATCATGATGGACTTAAGATGTTCAGCCGCTATATCCGATCAAGGCGTGAGCATGGGTAATCGGGAATACACATTTTCAAATTTCAGCTCTAGCTGGCTAGTATTGTTACGGGAACAGTTGAACTTTGCACCAAGCGAAATTGTCGCAGTGTTTTATCCAACTGTACACTTGTTTTAAGGAGTGGCCTATCCAAGTGCCGACTTTGTTTTTTGTTGATTCTGGTGGAAACGAGTTTGATCACGGCTTCTAACAGTTTTAACGTTTAGAGAAGACAGGATGAGAAGGGAAAATCATTTTGGTAGGTCACATTTTGAACGATGTTCACACGATATAAAATATAAATCCTTCTAGTTAGAAATTTGGAAACACATGGCTTAGTAGCGGTATGTTGTCTCTGGCTAACACAGGCTATATAATGTAATGCGAATGGGACAATGCATCGTCAATTCGCTTTATTCAGATATCATTAGGTTGCGGGTAAAAACAACATATTTTGGGAGGAAGTTGCACGACGAACAGACACGAATAGAAGTGAAATAATGACGGAATTCCAACTGACCATACAGTATTGTCAGTTTTAGTGATCATCCCTGAGTTGGTGCTGCGTTTTGGCTCCAGCAGTGGACAGGAAATGTGGTGAGGTTCTTCAGAATCTGGTAGACGCTTATGAAGTACCTCCGCAAGCGCCGTTATCGACTGCTGCATATTCCTATAGACATTAATCTAATCTGATAAAGCGGATGGAAGATGCTCTTAATGATCTTGTATACCATTCGTTGAAGCGTCTCGAGGGCAGCAAGGTCTTGCACAACCAAGGGCTTCACGCCTTGATGACGTATTTCACACGCGATCGCGCGCATAAGTTAAGCATTTCAAGTCCAGAAAAGCCTAATGCACCCAGATGGCTGCGATTTCGGCATTCTACACTATCTTCCACAAATGTGATAAAACAGCATAAGCAAAGATGAGAATTTTCCGTTTAAAAAGAGAATGAGTGCAAAGATGTCACAAAGTAATCAGTCCCGCATGTTTGAGCAACAAACGCTTATTTATAGAATGAAGCATAAGACTCTTTATCCAGTTGACGAGGGTAAACTTTGTAAAAAGAACTTATTGATGGCTCGTTACATGTGAAGAAAAGCAGTAAACTGCTAGTTATGTGCGACGTCTCGGATAAGTTTCAAAGAACAGGTGGAGATGAGCAGCCCCAGTGACCTTGAAATGGTTCAGAGTCAGAGAATGCGTTAAAATATTCATACAAAATTAATACGTTAGCAGTGTATAGCCCAAAAAAGGTTTTGAAGGTGAGCGGCAACGGCCAATTCAAAGGTTCCGCCTGAAATATTTGTCGAAAGTTTGAGAGCCAACGTGTTGATTACAGGTTCTCGGCACATCCTCTGATTGTTTCGAGTAGCCGATGTCGCTGTGGACTAGTATGTTAAGATCATCCTCATGAAAGGCTTTCGCGAGATGTTTTCTCCAAGTTTTTAAACGCTCACCGGCTGATGACACAGGTGAATTACCTCGTAGTTAATTGTGTTAAACTGCAATAGAATCCTCTCAAATGCAATCCAATCCAGGTTAGGGAAATCATGATCTTAATCAGAAATGTGCATATAACGGTTTATTATTTGTACAAAAAACATATGTTCAGCTTTATTCGCCGGAGCTAGATTGGATCAAGTTCAAGCTTGTCGCAACATTCTCTGTATGTCATCTTTGTGGGTAGCCGCATAACTTTCGTGAAGTGTCGTTGGATCCTCTCAATAGTATGCTGGTCAGATTTTCGCAGAATCGATTGGACCAAGTAACAGTATTACAATTATGGTAATATATATGCATTGTAGAGCTAGATGTAAGATTCCATGAGATAAAAAATAATGGCATATGTATCCAACAGTTTTCATGGCCTTCGAAACTTAAAAGTCACAGAGCTTAGAGGAGCTGAAGGCAAGAATATCGCACCCACAATTCTTTAACTGACCTGCATCGAGACATAAACGTGTCTTGTAGTAATAGACTGTCACACAGGAAAACGCAAGCAGTGATTTCCGAGCAAACAATTGTTTTCGATAGGTACAAATTCGCCACACCTAGACTCACTCAGACTGAGGTCACACGCCCGGAAAAGCACTGTACGCACGTTTCATCCTTTCGGGAATCGTCAGCAGTGAGCATTCCATCGGACCCTGGTATGGCTCGACCCCGCAACTCGACTGTTACCAGTCCGTAATTGAGACCACTGAGCTACGCGGGACCGCAACAAGCATAGTAAATAAGTTACTAGATGTGACACAGCGCCGCTCACTATGCACTGACTTATACGTTACTGCCATGCAAAGGATAGGGTAGCCTCCTCACTAAGCGACGAGCTGCTGAGAAGCGTGCACGAGAACCAAGATTGAGAAATACCTGCTGGTACTGAGCTGCGCGTAAACGCCCTCAATTTTGGGGATGGGGTGTTTTTCAACCGGAAGACTGAAAATGACAGTAATTTTATAGTCTCCACATAAATGAATAGATCCATAAGGCTTGAGTACCGGAAAATTGGTGTATCCCAATCCGAATACTGTACTGCCTCTATGACGGCGCTCTTCTGCAGGCGATCAAGTTCCTCTTCTACATTCGATTGCATCATACACGGCAGCGATCGAGTCTTGATAAATCGCGGGTTTGCCAGATCGAAAGTAGATATTAACTTGTCCCCCGGTGAATTGTTCTTCCTCCGGCGTCTCAAATACTGGTGCATATTGCTGGAACAGTGTTTGTATGTCCGATGGTAAAGTAAGATGGTTTATCTCCAGAACTGGAAGTTGACTGATCCAGTCACAGCCCAGTAGGTTTGGACCATCTCCGAGTGTAATGTAAATCGTTCCTCGAGTTATCGATCCTCCATATGACACCTCCACGTTCTGCACCCCCAGCAGTTTCACTTCACCACCCGTATGTGTAGGCAATCGCAAAGGCACCCGACACCGTTTGGTGTGAGTCGTTGGAGCCAACCTCAGTGACCACTTTCGGTCGTCACACAGCGTTACTGCACTGCCCGTGTCAATTTCGAAATGCACTGAAATTTGGGTAACACAAAGCTGCACGCGAAATGGCGTTTGTGCACTTGGGCTAGTTGTGTTAGATATACACTCCTGTGGTTCATTAGCAAGAAGTTGGTTGTTTACTACCGGGGAACATAGGCTTGTACTGGATCGGCATATACGGGTCCAGTGCCCATGTTTTTGGTAGTTGTTACAAACTGTCTGTGTATGTTTGCATTCTTTGGGATGACTGTGTTGCAAGCCGCAGCGATAACAGTTGAACGAGTGCGTAGTGTTTTTATCAACTTTGTTGACGTCGACAGTGAAATCTTCAGCACATGGCTTTGAATTGAGCTATAAATTCTGTAGTACCTGCGCATCACTTTCAGCAGCCTCCATGTCCGTCGCAACATCATAGGCAGTTTCTAAACTTAATGTATTACCAGCCAACAAGCAGCGCTGAATGCGACGTTCTTCAAGCCGACCATCAGACGATTCCGGATCATGTCGTTTTGGCAGTTACCGAAATCACGATATTTCGTCAACTGCTGAAGCTCGACAACCAAAGTAGTAACCGACTCCCTCTCAACCTGGACTCGTGTATTGCATTTAAATCGTTGCACAATAACTGATGGTTTTGGAGGATAGTGGTTGGAAACCAGTGTGACCAGTTCAGTAAATCGTTTGATGCATGGCAAATTAGGAGTCACCAAGCTGCGAATTAACTCGTATGTTTCTGAGCCACAGATACTCAGTATGATATCCACTTTACTGTTGTCGCTGACGATTTCAGTAGCGGCGAAAAACAGTTCACATGCCCGATGTCATAGTTCCAGGAACCGGATCCCTCAGTGTATTTTTCCAATTTTCCGATGGAGGCCATGGGTTCGATAAGCCATCGCCAGTATGGTAAGAACACGGAAATGCAAAGTACACAGCTGGAATGAGTACACACGACCAAGTTACTGGTTCGATTGATAATGTGGACATTGATTCACACACATAAGTCACGTGTATGGCCAGACAGACTGTGGCTCGTGATAACCAATAGCAACAGCAAAATATAACAGGGGTGAGGCAGAAGAGGAGCCAAATCGTTGGTAAAGAAGAGAAACAATGGTACTAAAACAGAACTTTGGGTATCCGCTGTGAGTAGTGCCGATGCTTGAGCTAGCTTCTCCTACACTAACGCGAAAGGTTTTACCGCAAATGAACTCTGCAATCCAAGTCAAGAGTTAAGGATGTAGCCCAAACCATCCCAGTTTGACAAGTAAGAATCAGTGGTTAACTGAGTCGAAAGCCTAGCTAAACTCGAGATAACCACTTCAACAGAGAATCCATCATCGAGACAGCTAACTATTTCATCTAAGACATGATTTCTTCCTAACAAAACCATGCTGCTCCGCTCTAATTAGATTGTGATCAACTTATTCGTTTTGGAATAAGCTTTCCCAAGCATCTGAGTAAAACGCTGGTCATATGTCGTTGGCTAGATTAGTTGGTTAGATTTACAGGTCTATAATTGACTGGTAAGGTTTTGGAACCTCCTTTATGGCTACAATAATTGCCTCTTTGCAGTCCTGTGGTAGTTTACCTTCATGTAGTGACATCTTGAACATCTCCAAGACAGGGTATTGGAGTATGACAGCCAGCAGTTTGACAATGGCAGAATGCACATCGTTAGGTCCAGGCGACTTAGGTGGGTCTACTCCAGACAGTACCACGGAAGACCTCCGCTGTAGTAAACGGAGTCATCATCATCATTATACTCTGCAATTTGATGGCTGCGTTGAGGCAAGTGATAAACAGGAAGTACAGTCACGTTATAGTCACCGGTGACTTCAACTTACATGCCCTCGAATCCCAGGCCACACCAGGAGAGCAATTCAAAGCAGATTTGCAAGATCTGATTTCAGACTTCCCGCTTTATGGCCACGCCACTACGCCCACCAGGTTCAGGGGAACTGACAGGCCATCCATGTTGGACCGAATATTCACCAATGAAGAATTAATGGTCGAGCGAGTAATAACCGATACTCCTTTGGGCCGCAGTGATCATGCGACGCTATTGTTTCATTACATGTGCTACGCGGATTATCCTAGAGAGCATGCCGAGGAATATCGTGTCGTAACCAACTATGAAGACTTGTCCGACCTCATTCATGCAACCAGCTGGTCGTTCTTAGTTGAAGTAACCCCTGAGGTGGCCTGCGGTGAATTCGTCAATATATTTACAAAGCTCGTGGCAAGAACATCTGAAACCAAACTCAACCGGCCTAAAAGAATGAAGTCTTTCGTAAGGAGCAGGACACGTAAGTGCATGGCATTAAGGGACTTGGCATGGCACACCTATATAGTCTCCCCGAACGATCATACCTGGGATGTCTACACAATACAAAGGAACTACTGTGTCAAACTCGTCCGGGAGGAGAAACTTAAGAACCAACAAGGTCTACTGGGAAAGTTTTGCTCCAAGCCCAAACTGCTATACAGACACGTAAACAATTTGCGCCGTGTTAAGCGCGGTATTCCTGCTCTGCACACAGCATGCGGGTTAGCCCAAACCGCACAAGAGGCAGCCAACGTCCTTGGACAACAATTTGGCCGTACCTTCCAAAGCGCGCAATCATCATACATCCTGCCTAAGCAGATAACACCGCCATCAGGGCTTAATCATATATAGTTCACCTCCGCAGCTGCACTGAAGAGGCTGATATCTCTGCATGAGTTCAGCTCCCCGGGTACGGACGGCATTCGTCCGAAGGCGTTGAAAGTTGCTTCCATGAGTTTGGCAGGACCATTAGCAATTTTCTTTCAACGATGTCTGAACGAGATGCACGTCCCCACGATATGGAAGCACGGAATCATCACGCCTATCTACAAAAGTGGCAGCCGTGCTGAACCAACAAATTACCGCCCGATAACACTACTACCTGTGATCTCCAAGGTTATAGACTACATCGTAGCTGAGGCTTTAATGAGGTATCTGGAGAACAACAAAATTCTCGTTTCGGAACAACATGGATTTTGCCAAAATCGCTCCTGTACAACTAATCTCTTGATTGCTCGTGCAAACTGGACGGAATCCGTGGACGCTGGTGCAGGAGTCGACGTGGCATACTTGGATTTCTCAAAGGCATTCGACCGTATAGACCATCGCATTCTCCTCCACAAACTTCAGAAATATGGAATCGGCGATCCTGTTCTGGGCTGGATAGGAGACTTTCTCGTGCAACGTCACCTGAATGTGAGGGTTCGAAGCAACCTATCAGAATCCATCGAAGTTCAGTGCGGCGTACTTCAAGGCTCGGTACTTGGACCCCGCCTGTTCCTGGTCTTCATAAATGATCTCGCGAGTGTGCTATCTGCTAACTGTTTCCTATTTGCTCATGATCTAAAGGTATGGCGCACTATAGCTGCAGTGGGGGATCACACAGTCTTACAGGAGGACCTGGACAAAGAGTACACATGGTTCATCGAGAACATGCTGCATTTCAAAGTCACCAAGTGCAAACTTCTCAGTATACGGAACAAGAGTATGTACAACTACCGCCTAGGACCACAAATTCTACAGCGGGCTTCTCATGAGTGCGATCTCGGTGTGCTAAATCAAGATGACCTCGGTTGTTTGAGGCAGACTGAAAAGGCAGCTAAGAAAGCGAATCAGTACCTCGGCCTTCTTCGCAGAGCCTTCGGGAATTTTGACCCTTCGATCTTTCCAAAATGCTTAGTGCGTACGTGAGGCCGCACGCGGAATACGCTATCCAAGCGTGGCAACCCTGGCTCAAGCACCATCTCACCGTGCTCGATACTGCACAACGTAGGGCAACGAAGAACGTCAGAGGTTTGACCAGCCTTCCCTACCCACTCAGGCTGAAGACCCTCAAAATATACAGTGGACGTTATCGGCGTCTAAGGGGCGATCTCATAATGGTGTACCAGATCCTGAGAAACCCCAACCACCCATGCCATTCCTTTCTAATACTCAGTCAAAACACCTCGCTAAGAGGTCACCAGTTTAAGTTAGTCACGCAGTACAGCCGCCTGGAATGTCGGCGAAACTAATTCACCCTTCGAGTGGCACAGCCTTAGAACGCCCTCCCGGAACATGCAATTAATGCACCCACCCTATCCCTTTTCAAAAAACGCCTTGACGACACCCTGTCACATTTACACTACGTGCTATAGCTCATGACCACAGATGCTGGCACTAATGCACAACAGACAGGGGATAGTGCCATAACCCTACTCGAGAATGAGTCACTCCAAACGCCTTGCACGAAATTTGATAGACGCTACTACTATAGAAACTGGATTTCTGTATCCTGTCGACCCAAGATAGTTGCACACGAGTAAGCGTTGTCCTTGCTATCTTTTTTATTTTTCTCGCCTATGATGTGGAAAATAACCACTTCCCTGTTGCTTTGTGTGCGTACATTCTCATTTCAAACTCCCTTTATACGACAGTGCAGTTACATCTGTAAGCGCCCGAAATGACGACTCCATTATCCCTTTGCTATCTTTTTTTGTCACGCTAAACACCCTACGGGACATGTCAAGCACCTGCTTTTTTACCCGTTATAAATCATTGCTCATTGTTAGCTAGAGGTGGGAAACACCTCAGCTACTGTGCCGCAATACATTAAGAAAAGGAAAATAAATACAACAGTTGCATGCCAGCTGAGCTACCAGCAACGGATAAGCATCGTCCCGGTAAGCTACCAGCCGGCTACTAGGCAAAAAGAAAAATTATTATGTAAAATCATATTACGCTACGAAAGAAGATCGCGGTTGGAGGGGACGCTAAAAGGGATGGGGAGGGACAAAGAAACTCACAGCAGGAACGCCACTGAGGTCGCCTCCTTGCCATGTCAACAAGTGTATCTAGCCAAACGTGTTTACCGTCTTTTGGACCCCACAAGGGAGCCGTGACGCTCCAACCGAGGCCAATTCCGAAGTGAGAGCCTTCATTCATCTGGACCAATTCATCGCTTGGCCACCCCTCCTATTCTTGATCCACACCCCCGGTGAACAAACAACGCACGTCGCCGAAGTCGATGGGCTGGCATGCGCAACACGTGGTCCAGCCATCGGGGCCTGGTGCGTGAAATGACGGTGCACAGTGGTTCAGTTCCTTTTCCTGTGCCGTAAACAAGGCGTCGAACACGCTCGTTACTCACGCGGTGTTCCCACCAGATGTGAGCCAAACTGCGAAGGCACCGATGGTCGAACGTAATTAGCCTCTTTATGTCCGCCGATCATAGGGGGTCCGGTTTCGCAACCGTACAGTAAGGTCGAACGCACCGCTGCATTGTACACTCTACCCTTCAGGGCGACAGTGATGTCGCGCCGCCGCCATAGGAGTCGAAGGTTAGCAAAAGCACTTCGAGCTTTTATATACAGTTCGTGATCTCATCTTCAATCCCAAATGAGCTGATACAACATTTTAGGTAGTAGAAGTTTTGGGCGACTTCTAGCTGATCCCCACCAAGGGTCAGCGCAGGAGGCGATCCCTGCCAATCTTGGAGGAACGCTTTGCACTTCGGGGGTGCAAAGCAAAGCACGAAGCGGCTGACAGCCAGTGCTAATCTGTCCAGCGCGGCTTGGCACGTCTGGGAGCTTTCACAGATGAGGGTAATGTCGTCTGCATACTCCAAGTCAAGAAGTCGTTCTCCTGGGAATAGCTCCACACATTCTTAGTCATGTCCTGTGAATGCAATCTCCATGACTTCGTCAATAGCGAAGTTGAAGAGGAAAGGTGATAACAGGCATCCTTGTCTCACACCGCTGAAAATATTGAAGGGTGGCGGCAGCTTGCCTTAAGCCCTCACTCTGTCCGTGCTACGCGCGTATAATGCTCGGATAATATTTACATATTTCTCGGGCACACCTTTCCTGAGTAGACAATTCCAAAGGGCACATTGATCAACCGAATCGAAGGCACCTTTGATGTCGAGGAACACGACAACGGTGGGCCGTCAATATGTGTGACGGTGCTCCAACAACTGACGCAAGGTGAAGATGTGGTCGATGCAGCCACGACCCTGAGGAAACACGGCTTGCTCCTCACGAATCTGGCTTTCACGAGCGCCAGTCTGTGAAGGATTACCGATTCAAGTAATTTGAAGGCGATGGAGAGCAGACTGCTTCCTCTATGGTTGCCGCATTCCGAACGCGAACCTCCTTTGAAGATGGGAATAAACGGGATATCCATCATTGTACTATTATGTTGACAAAATAAAAGTGAAGGGGTAGGTTGCCCACCGTCCGTACGATGCACTTTTGAAAAACGCGTAGAAGCACCTCAGCTTTGGCTACATGCTCTGTAGTGTTACTGTTATCATCAGCCAGTAAATTACCAACTCCTTAACTTAAAGAAGGCTTGGACTAAACATAAGTATAATACATCTTCCGTTTTGCTTTTACATTTGGGTACAGCCTGACTTTACAGAAATACGTCGCTTGTCGCTGCATCTTTATTGCGACCTTCCTTTTACTGCAACCCAATGATAAATCCTCCTGATCCTTGATACTTCTACCAAGAAACGTTGCGCTTCTTCAGCACACGATCGATTCTGCGGCGCCACCATCTAGGCTTATGGGAGTGTTTGCTGGGGCGCAGTGAGATGAACTCGTCTAGTAGCTGAACAAGGCGGCTCTTGACTAAGCTTCATCTTTGTTCCAATGTGGCCTGATCCAACTCAAGAACTCAACTGAGCTGCAGTTCTCTAGCCCGTAACCTAGTTAGGTCAGTGCGACTAAGATTTCTTAAAAGCCGGTGCTTTTCCGGGAGCCTTTTGGTAGTTAAAGAGAAGGTAATGGCAGTGGTCACTATTACCTATCGCAGCCTTAGCTTGCATATTTGACAAGTGGCCATATTTGGATAGTACAACATCTAGTGTTGAAGAAGCGCAAACAAGACGCTTTCTTGTCGGAAACCTGACATACTGGAAGAAGGCATTTCCTCGCATCCGTTTTATAATTTTCTTCTCCAGCGATTCCACGGTATTAGAAGCATTCGCCCCATCTGCATCTGAGAGGTTTAAATCCCCAGTGCTCGTAAAGTTCGGTGCAGCAACTGCTGCTACTCGCGTGGAGGAAGGCTACGGTACACACACATTATTATCTCTAGCCAGCCTCCCACCCTCAGAAAGTAAGAGCCAATTTGGATATCTGTTGTTTTCAAAAAGGACAGAGCTTCCCAATTCAAATATTGGCTCTTGGTAAGAAGTACGCAACCACCTTCCTTCAGTCCAGGTCTATCTACTCTGTACTACGAATTGCCAGACAGTACCGCCCTGAGCCAACCAGATTTCAGTAATCGCAATCGCATCAGAAAACACAGGTTACCGACAGTTTCTTCCATTTGTTCCTTATGTTACGACTGTTGGTGTACTACACTTTTAGTCCCTCTATATTCGCTCTTGCTACCGCATTTGTTTGACATTTTCTTTCGGGCGAAGAATCCGAGTGGATAGTCATTATTTGAAGCATTTGTCGAGTGGTTGATCACTCCAATAACCGGTTTCTCAGGAGTACTGACTGATTTCTGTGGATCCCCACAGGATCAGTTAGGTTTGTTAGATCTTTACCTACGTGCTTTTACAGCATTCAATTGGTGGTTGAGTAGAATCAATTATCTTGCCCTTGCTCCCGCCAGTTTGTTGACCCTTACACACGTTTGTAGGACAGTTCTGTACGCCATCCAAAGTAAAAAATAAAAATAGTGTGTCAGCTGTACCCCGTACAGACGCTCCGCTGCCGTGCGACCCCCATTCAGTCGCGTGTGGACTGTATACCGCAAGCACGCCAGCCCCGATGCGGATTCGAATCGGTGACCTTACGATTGTAAGCCAGGCGTGCAGACCACCCAACGTACTATTACTCTGGGTCGCAGAAGTGTAGTTCACTCCCGCAGATAGTGACGCCAGCTCTGTTAAGACTGCAGCTTCAAATGGCGCGAGATGCTTGCATTCTGCTAAAGAGGTTACCGCGCTCATTTCTTTTTTCTACCACCAACGACGTAAATAAATCATTTGATAGCATCACATGTTCAACAGTCACATACGGGTCGTGATCCTCCTTCGCAGTCGTAGATTTAGTAATCAAGTTAGCACTGGTAGTTCTAGTTAGGCTTAGCAGTGGGCGTTTAAGCTTCAAATTAAGTGTGTCTGGTGCTACTCGATACCTGCTATTGGTATGACTCATCACTAATACTGCACTGTTTAGTAGTATGTCATGGTGTGCAGGATTTTTGAACGCTACCAGGATTGGCTTAGCAAATCACTGCTTCCGCAATGCTCCTACTACCCTCCAACTGCCAACACGATGTATCATTTTGATGTTTCACGGGTTTCACGGGTTTGCGCAGAACGAGGTAAGCGTAGCTTTTCGGTGGTTCTGCAACGGAAGACTGGCTATTCGAAGGATATCATATTTCCCCATTTTGCCTAAATCACGTCGATTCTTAGCTTCCCGTATCACCGGCTCCTCCCTGTTGTGAATAAGAACGTTTCTTCGACTACCCATAGCAAGTTCCGCATTGCATACGCAACATTTCAAAGACGACTTCAATTCATCATTCTGCACGCAAAGAATCAATGAGTAAACTCTGGTCACGAATCATATTTTCCGCAATGGTGAGTCTATACAAATACTGTTTGTCATCATTGCCCTGCTCCTTAGAGGCCTTCGAAGTAGGATTGAGTAACCTACCACGTACAACGTAAGTAGAAGTGCCGCTAAAGATACACAGTGGAACCGAATACACTTCCAATGGGGATGTCGCGCATACAGATCAATTGACTCCTGGTATAGCCTAGAACAGTTGTTGTGGTATCACAAAAGACATCTGTCGCATTGAATTCCGTCTTTGACTGCAATGCTGCAATCGTTGAAGAGTTTATCACGAATAGTTTCCGTTGGCTTGTGGGCAGCTCCGATTTCGAAAGGTAGTATGAGTCTCGCCGCTATCTCAAAAAGGCTGGCGTAGCGATAGTAAATAATTTGCTTATTTTGCATTTTCACGTTTACCTATTTCGCTGCAGTTGTTGTACAGCTTTGTTTTAATTAACTGTATATACACACACTTGGTTACGAGCTCGCCTTCCGTGGTTCTTCCTTGGTTGCCGCTGGATTGTTGTGATTGTGCGCATCGCTGCCTGCTTGGTTCACGATCAGACTCTACGTACACGTACATTTCGGCATACCTCGGGATTTACGGCCGTCCGACGCTAAGGTGCATCAGGATACTTTATATGTGAGGTAAACCTGACTGACTTGGTATTCTCCTTTACCGGTTCCTTCATACTGGTCTAGTAGTGTTACCATGGTTCGTTTCCACAGGTTGGTGTTGATGGAAGTGAACAAAGCTGTTATATCAAATGAAACCATGATTTCGTTTTCTTCTGTTACTGTTTCCACACTACTAGACCAAGGCGGATCCCCAGACACGAACAACAAAATCGATACCAGAATCAAAAGACGGTTAGGCGAACAAGCCTGTTTTCGGTGGTTCGTATCAGGCCAACACACCATAGATGATAGGAATAAATCAATCACAGTGTATTTAAATACGATGAATCAATGAAGTGAATTGACCGGTTAATGCGATCAAGTGACCACACTGGCATCGAAATTTCAAAAAGTGCAAAACGAGAAAGACAGGACGCCGGCAATTGAGAAGACCATGACAAGACTTTTGCGGCGTTTGAAACAAAATAACATCATAGACTCTGACACTTTTGAATACGCCAGACCTAGTGGAACCGTGGTTCCGAGGCTTTATGGCTTACCTAAGATCCACAAGCAAGGTGTACCGTTGAGACCGATACTGGACATGTACAACTCTCCCTATCATCTGACTGCTAAGTGGCTTGTTAAACGCCTCGAGCCGGTCAGGAAAGCCATATCTAGGTACAGCCTCCGGGACACTTTCGAATTTCTTGACTCGGTGCAACAACTCAATCTAGCTGGACGGAAGATGTTCTCACTAGATGTGACGTCACTTTTCACCAATGTCCCGTTAGAAGAGACCATTGACTATCTCTGCGAGTTTATCCAATTGCATGACATCAACGTCGGTATTCCAAATGACTGTTTAAGGCAACTTATATTGGCGTGCACTAAGAACATTCAGTTTCAGTTCAATGAGACGTTTTACAGACAAATAGACGGGGTAGCTATGGGTTCACCATTAGGACTGCTACTCGCCGATGTCTTCATGAGTAAGTTGGAGAACACTCAGCTAAACGAATGTATCGACAACTTAGTTTACTACGGTCGATACGTAGATGACATATTTTGTGTTGCGGATGGTCGAGTATGCATCGAAGATCTGTTAGCCCACTTCAACACTGTATATAACAACATAGTGTTCACCATAGAACTTGAAAATAATAACTCGTCATTCTTAGATGTCCACATCACCAGAACATCAGACGGGACAGTACAAAGGAGAGTACATAGGAAGGCAACTTGGACCGGCCAGTATATCCATTTCGCCAGTTTTGTTTCAACGAGTCAAAAACGCAATCTTGTCCGTTGTCTAACGGAAAGAGCGAGGAAAATATGCACGGAAGATACGCTGTCAGATGAACTGAGTTTTATTCGAAGCGTTCTCGAACAAAATGGTTATCCGGACAAATTCATCCGGAGACACATATATATATATATTATATTTATTTTTATTCACAGTCTGTTAACAGACATTGTGCCATCAGAACCACGGCAGAAGAAAAAGGTGAAGAAGATGGGGACACTAATGCGATTAAAAAATATGGGAAACGATTTTTTTGGTTTTACACACGCCATTTTGTATTTTTTGTTTTGTTTTGTGAGTTTTTGTGTGTATCAAAGGGATGGTAAATTGCGGAACAACATTGCCGCCACTGATGTCTGTTGCGGGCCATGAGGTCCAATGTTTCCAACCACTGCAATTCAGCATCTCGTGGTCCCCAACCTGGAAGGCGGAATGGTCCGACTGCTGCCAAACTTGAGGTCGCCTTCTTCATACTCCTTCTCCACGTCATCGGCTGTCCACCGCGGCACTTTTTCCAATCGCTCCCTGGGAGTGCAAATAGCGCCGACGTGGAAGGCGATGGGCTGGCATGCGCAGAACATGCCCGAGCCAGCGCATGCGATGTCGGAGAATAACGTCTTGAAGACTGGCACTATTCGCCCCAAGCACGCGGTCTCTCACCTCTGCGTTGCTTACGTGGTGTTGCCACCACACCCTAGCAATCCTTCGTAGACAGCGATTATCAAAGACTGATAGCCGCTTCATATCTTCCGAGCGAATAGGCCAAGTCTCACAGCCGTACAAGAGTACTGCACGGACGGAAGCATTGTACACCCTGCCCTAGAGCTTGAGACTGACATCACGACGACGCCATAGATGTCTCAGTTTGATGAATGCAAGGCGAGCCTTTGCAATCCGTTGTGAGACTTCATTTCCAACACCGCCACCAGCCGTGATGCAACTCACTAGGTAAGTGAAGCAAGGGACTTGCTCCAGAACATGTCCAGCAATGGTGAGCGCAGGTTCAGGCACCTGCCAATCCTGGAGCAGCGTTTTACATTTTCCCGGAGTGAAGCACAGGCCGTACTTAGACGCCTCCATCGCCAAGCGGTCCAGAGCGTTCTGGACGGATTGTGGGTCATCCCCCAGCAAGGCGATATCATCGGCGTAGTCCAAGTCCGTGAGTCTGTCTCCAGGGAGAAGCTCAACACCGCAGTCCTGGACACCTTCCAGTGCTCTTTGGAGAACATCTTCGATGGCGAAATTGAAGAGGAAAGGTGAATTAGGGCAACCTTGGCGAACACCGCTGGTCACAGCGAAATGAAGAGGAGTGCGTGCCGTAAGCCCTAACTTTGCCCGACATGTGACTGTAAAGTACTTTCAGGATGGTTACAAACTTGTCGGGCACACCTTTCTTCAGTAAACAGTTCCACAACGCAGATCTATCTACTGAATCAAATGCCGCTCGGATGTCCAAAAACACTACGATTGTTGGCCGCGGTGGATGTGACGAAGTTCGAGAACCTGCCGAAGCGTGAAGATTTGGTGGATGCAGCCGAGGCCTGGACGAAATCCCGCTTGTTCTTCTCGGGAAAACTCCTCTTTAGTCGTTGAAAGCCTGTCAAGTAGGACCGACACGAAGATTTTGGATGCGACAGAGATTAGGGAGATTCCGCGGTAGTTGCAGCAATCGGCGCGGGAACCCTTCTTGTAAATCGGGACAATGACCGATTCTCCCCATGAGTTCGGAACCTTCTGCTCAGTCCAAACTTTCGTGAACAGCGATAGGATATCGCTGATAAGTACACTCCCACCATCTTTGAATAGCTGGTGGTAGGTTGTCGGGACCCGAAGCTTTGTGGCGTTTCAAAAATTGGACTACATTTCGAATCTCTGCTTCATTTGGGGGGGGGGGGGCTGTGGAGACAGTCCAAGCATCATACATTGGGGCTGGAGGTGTCGCAGGGGACTGTGTTGGGAGGTTGAATTGAAGAGCGAAATGCTCTGACCAGCGACCCAATCGTCTGCGAAGGTTGGTGATCTTCGTGCCGTCTGATGCGCAAATCGTCTGGCTGATAGCGTGGAAATTGCAACCAGTGGCCCTGATGATGTAAAACAGACGGCGGAAGTTGCCAGCTGATGCAGCGGCTTCCATCTCACCAGCTTGTTTTGACCACCAAGATTCACGATCAGAGCGAAGGCTTGCTTTCAGCTGTTGCGTAATAGACCGGCGGTGTTCGTTGTACTCTGCGCCAGCAGGCACCGCCCGTCGACGATCCAGCAATTCTGATGATCTTCCCGAGATCCAGCATTTGGGAGTGGAGCGAGTGAGGCCACAGCTAGACAAACCGGCCGACAACAAGGCTTGCTGGAGACTTGACCAGTGTTGATCAACATCCAGAGTGTGAGAGAGAGGGAGCTTTTCGCGAAGCTTTTGTTGATAATCTCTCTTCCCCATTGGGTCCTCCAACTTGTAGGCGTTCAGTCGGGTGTGTTTTGATCTAGGCGAACCACCAATATAGTTCAATAGTGTATGGTGGGATAAAAAGCAATAACTTCACAAGACCCACAGGATGGCAAATGGAAGAAAACAAAAGTTTCAGGTGTGACACAAAAATATCAGTAAGTTAGACACTGCAGTTTGTCATACCGTTATATAATGTGTATCATGTAAGTGCAAGTCCAATAGTCTTTCGAATGTCTCGATGTTTGGTGCGTTCACCACATGCGATGGCAGTGCGTTCCAGTGCGGACAGACACTAAGAGAGTAAAAAAATTTTCTGCAATCTAAACGGGAATATTGAGTCACAAGTTTTAGTGCATGGCCTCGGCATCGTTTGTCGGCAGGTAATGTTAACAGCGACTTACATGGATGGTCCTCTTCTCTTAGTATCCGGTAAGTGAGGATCAGATCACCGCGAAGTCGTCGGTATTCTAAGGAGTACAGACCGATCGAACGAAGGCGCAGTTCATAACTAAGGCCCGATAGACCACGTGTTGCCTTAGTGGCTCTTCTTTGTGGTTGCTCCAGGAGACGAATGTCCCGTTTTAACCACGGACGCCATGCCTGTACCGCATACTCGAGGTGGGGACGAATGTAGGCGTTAATCAATAATGGCACGAGTTGCCGCTCGAAGGTACCGAGCGCTCGCCTCAAAAGCCTCAAGTTTAAGTTCGCTATGTTAGCTGCCTTTGAACATTGGAGCGAATTACCCAGACCTTCTTGCATGATGACCCCTAAGTCTCTTTCGTTGCTCACCTGTTTTATAACGCGCTGCCCCAGATGATATGTGTTGCTGCAGTTACTGCGCAGCGACAACAGGTGACACTTTTCGGGGTTCAGGGGTAGTTGGTTGTTTACTGCCCATTCGTGAATCCGGTTTAGGTCATCCTGCAGATAGACAGGGTCAGATGTTGACTGAATAGCTCGCCACATCTTAGCATCGTCAGCGAATATTTGCATAGGTGATTGAATGTTGGCAGGGAGGTCGTTGATATAGACTAAAAAGAGTAACGGGCCGAGAACTGATCCTTGCGGTACGCCGCTAGTGACGCATAGGCTATCGGAGTGGGTGTTGGCGATCCTTACCTCGATTCTTCTGTCGTATAAGTAACTTTCCAACCATGTGAGCAAGGATCCGTGGATACCATAGGCCGCAAGCTTTCGGAGAAGTGCTGGGTGATTGACTCTGTCGAATGCCTTAGAAAAGTCTAAGTAAATCACATCTACGGGAACTCCCTCGTCAGCAGCCCTGGTCCATGAGTCCCGAGCAAGTAGTAGATTGGTGAGGCAAGATCGTCCGCGTCTGAATCCAAACGGTCGCACACACCAGTGCATGATCGGTGTCGATGCATGTTGACCAAAATGATCGGCAGTCGCGTACACTGCCGCGCCACCTGCGACTTATAGCTATGTGGTCAATCTGTGACCAGCGCTGGGTTGATGATGGGAGGCGCCAAGTGGCGTACTGGCGTCCAGGATGACGAAAGCTGGTGCTGGAGAGGAATAGTTGATGATCAGCACAAAGACTGAGCAGTCTCTCTCCATTGTCTGAGCGAACATCATCATATCCATGCGGTCCTCCGAGGTGGCGCTCACATGGCAGCAGACGACCGACACGCGCGTTGAAGTCACCTGCCAAAACAATGATGTCTGTTTTAGGAGCCCTTAGGAGCAGCTCATGAAGGTTCTGGTAGAACTGGTCTTTGACGATGTCTGAGCTACAGTCAGTGGGCGCGTAGGCAGAGATCACGAAGAGAGCACGCTTTTCGACTCGACGTCTGCTGACCTTACAAGAGCCATGGAGCCTCATCGCACAAAGGCGGCTATTGATCGGAATCCAATCAATCAAAGCAGTCTCGGCTCTAGCACTGATGGCGATTCCAACACCAGCTTGCCCAGATGCGGCAGACTCGGCGTCACCAGAGAGGTGGAGATGGAACCGGGTGCGTGGGTGGAGCGGTGACACCAGCTGGTAGACCGAGTTAGAGTCCTGGAGTCGTGTTGCAGTCAGGCAGCAGATATCAATTCCAAGGGTCTCTAGCGTGCATGCAACTCCAGCTTGCTGACCGATCTGCAGTAATGTGCGTACGTTAAAAGCTGCAAATTTGAACTGCGTTCCGGGTTGCAGGAGCGAAGATGCGAGACTTTGGGGCCGGCAACTCTATGTTGAGTACTGTGTGGTTGAGTTGGCAGATGTCACGGGAACAGGTTCATCAGTGTAGGCGGGATTGATCGTTGTAGAGGAATCAGGTAAAAATGGGTGTGAATGGTACACGGGAAGAGTAGGTAAAATGGTAACGTGTGCTTGTACAGTTGGTATAGTAATATGAGTGAAAGCATGATAGCAGCAAGAGAGCTGGTGAATGGTTGTAAGTCCATGGTTCGTCAGTGGGCGAGACACTACCCGGTTGCCCAGGCCGAAGTAGAGGGTTGTCTTAGGGGGTCTTACCCCGGGTCTTTGATCAAGGATCTAACCTACAAGGCAGCAGGGCGATATGAGGGTATCGCAACCCGTTGGGAGCCGGTGACCAAACAAATGGTTCATACGCCTTTAGGACCGCATAGGACCAGGGGCCCAACGCACCCTTGAATTACAATGCCACTCAGAGAGAGGCAAGGGGCAGTGACTTTATTTAGTGGCGAGTCACATCCGCCACGTCACAGTGTTGTTAAGCGGAAATATGTGGCTTTTTATAGGGAGAACGCTTGCCAGGCGAAAACCCACCACGTCCTGGAACACTGCCGCCGAACCATTCGCTGGAACAGGATGATCCCGAACCACCCAGTTGGCACCACGAGGAGGTTGTTCGGCAAGCCAGCCCCGGAGACACATGGAGCCACGAGCACCTAAAGTCCAACCAATCACCGCTGAAAAGCGCTTAATCTACTTATCACTGCCTTTCAAAGGTGATGTGATAGCGGAACGAACTACTCGAAGGCTCTGAAATGCAACAGCGAGAAGCTACTTTGCAGCTGACCTCCGCATCAGCTTCACTTCTACGTCAGTCGTGAGTCAGCATCTCAAGGACAGATTGCCGAGGTCGAATATTTCCTTCTGTGCGTACCACTTTTCTTGCTCGTGTCGAGCAAGTTATATTGGAAAGACGACCAGGAGACTGTCTGAGAGAGTACGAGAACATTGCCCGGCGTGGCTCTATACTGGTGTCAGAAAGACAGTAGTCAGCGCGGTGCTGGGGCATTTGGTCGACACAAATCACCAAGTGAATGTGCGAGAGGCCTTCCGGCCTATCTACAAGATATCTGGACGCCACACGCGAGCCCTCCGATGTCGCCTATTGGCGACAGCGGAGGCAATCGCTATTCGGCTCCATAATCCCGAATTATGTGCCCAAAAGAAGTTTGTACATGCTTTACAGCTGCCATGACCTCAAGCTTCCCCATGTTACGACACCACGCTTGACCCTTCCACTAATGATGCCCAAGCCAGTGTGGTCACTTGATCGCATTAACCGGTCAATTCACTTCATTGATTCATCGTATTTAAATACACTGTGATTGATTTATTCCTATCATCTGTGGTGTGTTGGCCTGATGCGAACCACCGAAAATAAGCTTGTTCGCCTAAGTGTCTTTTGATTCTAATGTCATCTCAGGGATTATTTTCTCAGTTGAAAAATCGATACCATCCACATGATGGAGTTGTTTTTATGCCGTACGACACTTCGGTTTCAACGGCTAAATGTACGAACAAATAACTGACACACTAATGGGTTAACCGATATCTGGACTAATGGCCGAAGCAGTGATGCAGGCACTGGAAGAAACCGCACTCCCGGTCGCAAAATCTAAACTCTGGCTACGGTACGTGACGATACCTTTGTTATCCAAAAGCGCTCCAAGCTGGAAGAAACACAGCACCTAATAAACAACACGTTTGCTGGCATGCATTTCACTAAAGCAGGGGAGAACAATTGTCAGCTATCATTCCTGGATGTGTTAGTAATAAGACATGCTACTGGACAACAGTTTAGCGGAAAGCGACGCATGCAGCTCAAATCCTGAATTATCGCAGCAATCACACAACACACTAGAAGCGCAGTTGCGTAATAACACTGTTTAAAAGAGCTCAGACAAATTGAAGCACCCCGCAGCTGAGGAAACCGGAGGAAGATCATCTGTTCGAAATGTTTACATGGAATGGGTATCCCAGGAATTTCACTATATGTTGCTTAACATTAATAAAACGACCATCGCATGGACAAACATCAGAAACAGATAAAAGGACAATCATTCCATCATACATCAACGGCGCCTGTGAGTTGGCAGCAAAACGCTTACTACCTTTCGGAATTAGAGCTGTTCACAAGCCAGCGGAAACTATTCGAGATAAGCTCTTCAACAGTAACGACCGGCTTGGCAAGAAAGAAATAAGTGGTGCGATTTACAAAATCCAATACAAAAATTGCAACGAATACTATATGGCCAGACAGGAAGAAAGCTCGGCACTTGGCTACATGAGCATACCCTAGTCATCCGCCAACGACCAGAACTCCCTGATGTCGGTACATATGGACGCCGAGAATCACCAGTTTGACTTGCAGAATGTCAGGATCACAGGCAAGGTGAAACGTCAAAAAGTGTGAGAGTTCATCGAGGCCTGGTACTCGGGGAAGAATTCAATCAACAGACACTTAGATCTGGATACTGTCTATGAAGCGCTAAGGGTCAACTCAATACTCCGCCCCAGATCAACAGGACAACGGAACTTCATTGAGACAGACTCTAGCAAATGGAACGCAAGAGCTTACTACAGGGTCAAATCACGTGTACCAATCGACTCCTGACATTCGAAGTAGTAAGTGGTCAATAATCATTTAGATCTGTAACTGACCCGCACAAATCGCACTGATAATGTTGTCTAGCCTGACAATGAAACGTCTACAGCGAAATCACCCAGCTCGGAGAATACCTGCATACCCTCATCCGCATTCTGAGCTACACGTGTCCGCACGAATTTCCAAGTAACGCTGCTAGGCTGAGTGTTTTTTAGCCGACACCAGGACCAGATACCTTAAGCACGGCGCAAATCAAGACTGCTGCTGAGGTTTTAGAGACATCATCAAAATTATGCTCTCAGGAGCGCAGTCAGAAGACTTTCGGAAAACGAGCGAGCAGAGCACACGCATATGGGATGTGAGCGATGAATTTGTATACTGGGATATCGGGTCTGGAAGAATTATCAACCAAGCGTTGGGACCAAGTTGGTGGCAAACAACTTAATAATAATAATAGTAATAATAATAATAATAATAATGGTGATGTCGGTTCTCCTCTCATTAGCAACGAAATATGAACGCAGTGCATGGAGTTTCAATATCAGGAGCGATTCAAGCAGCAATGCCTGCATCGGACTGTCCATCCGTTAGTATGACAGAGGTCTTGTGACGGAATTGATTCACCGGAGCAGAATGCACAAAGTCGAGTGCATTATGCTGCTACTACAATCGAGGTAGATCGGACATGTTCGCCTTATGGGTAGGACCGGCATACCGAAGCGCCTGTTGATGGCCAACTGCGTACAGGGAAACGAAATATGGATAAGCCGGAGCGACGCTATTGGGGCATGACTAGGGTGAGTTTATCTCGGACTAATGTTGATATAAAGTGTTGGGAAAAAATAGCAATGGATCGCTGCCAATAGGATGATCACATAAAGAACGCCGTTGCCAAGTGCACGAGATTGGACTGTTGCAACAAGAAGCAAAAACGCCGATTACCTAAACAACAGGCGCCGATGAGGGTCAAGCACATGGTGCTATCGCATATGCGGTCGCGAGTGCCTCAGCCGACCCATTCTGGTCAGTTAACAACGTGACCATGAGGGGACAATATCTCTAGAGGTTCGCCTGTACCGGGAGCCCAGACAGCGATTCGAGAAGACAGATCGAGTTGCACGGAAACTTTTATTGGTACAGTAAAAGATTTCCTGTTATCTAGCTATAAAGGAACGACACCGTGGACGCTCTAGCTAGGGGAACGGAGCAAGTACAGCACACAGGGCAGTCGCGAGTTGCAACCCAAACGAGCGCCAAGCAAAAATGGCGATGAGCAAGTCGATCATTCGAACTCAGCAATCAGTTCAACCAACCACACCGGTTGCCTAGGTGTACAATGAAATAATTTTAGTTAGAATTTTACACAGGTAAACCGGGGAATCTCCAGACTGCCATATATCAAAGGGTGAGTGTCAACGCATTAATAATACACTATTATTTTGCCAACCCAGGCCTGACGTGAAGTGCGTGCTGCATCATCGTTGTAGTTGGTCTGTACACGTGCTCATGTGGTTGCATGGTTCATGGCCATTGCCGACTTCAGTAAACACGCTTTGGCTGCGCTTGATGTGCTTGGCAGTCGAAAACCAACATGTTGATTACAGGTTCCAGGAGAATGCCAGTCGGCGCTAGGCGCAGTTTTAGTGCGTCATTTACTACCCCACGTTAATTGAGCGGTAGGTGAGGTGTGTGTTAACTTATCCCAGCAGTTGGTCCGTACGTGTGCCTGCGTTCATATTTTCGCGTATTGGAAGAATTTGCTTACTGATGTAACCGGTCTGGTTACGCTTAATGTGAATGTTAACGAGGTGCCTAGCCGTTGAGTCGTCATCTAGCTAGCTGGTTGCAGTAGACGGCTTACCTTTTCTGCGGGGGGGGGGGGAGGACAGGGTGCATGATTTTCATGACCGCGCTAAGCTCAAAAAGTGGTTCCATCTAGTGTGGAGCGGATTACGGCCCAGCCACCGCCTTGTGTGTCTGGGACGCATGATTCCTCACCTAGGAAGAGGGGAATGCTGCTGCTGTGCATGTCGAAGCAGTGTGGGCCGGCTCCCGTTCATATGCCACAAGGTCTTAATTCTCCGGGTTCACACTGGATATAGGGTGTGGGGATGGAGGTGTGGGTGATGCAGCGGAAGCGACTCATGGTCCTTCTGTAAGTGCAGGCGTCCTATGGCTGTCCCCGTGGAGGCCGCAGTGACAGGCAAATCCCGAACCGGATGTCGCCAACCTTGCGTACTTTCAACGCTCAGTAACTGAGCAGCTATTGCATCTTTCTGATCAGCATTTCTATCTATGTAAAATATACCGCCACATCTCCAAGGGTGTGCATTGAATGGTCGAGAATAAAAGTAAGTTGTTTGTCTGTGTTTTTGATCCCAAATGATACCATTATTTCGGTTCGGCCAATGTACATGGTACCGGAATTACAGGTAAGTTGGTAAACACATAAGGCGGTAACCTGAAAGTGAATCCTACATAAGTTGGGTACAGAGAGCTGTTTTTTAGTCTGTTGCAGGAACAAGAGCTCAGTTAGTGAGTAGCACCTTTGCATGGCTTGGCGTAATCGATAGCAGAATTCTCCGGCTTTCACTCGGGGACATTAATTCGCTTTCCATTTCTGGCAATCTGTTACTCTTACCCAGCGATAAATTCGTTGGGATAGCCGTTATTACGTAAGGTAGAAGTGGCACACTGTATGTTCCGTGGGTACTTACGTCAGTATGACCTGGTGGCTTAAGGGTAGCGCTCACAGATAACATCCCAATTACCCCAGGTTCGGTACCTGCTATCTATGTCGGACGGTAGCCGAGTGGTCTGCAAGCCTGGCTCGCAATCATAAGGTCACCGGTTCGAATTCGCGTATGGGCGGGCGTCCTCACGCCATACTCAGCCCACGAACGACTGATGATAGTCGCGAGGCAGTGAAGCGCCGTTACGACGTACCGTTGACGATTCATTTTTTTAACCTTCGTATGTGGCGAATAACCTCCGCGTGCTGACAGCTGGGTGGTTCGGGTTTCTCCCGTTCCAGCGAATGATTCGGTGGCAGTAGTGCAGGACTTGGTGGGTTTTTGCCAGGCAAGCGTTCTCCCCATAAAAAGGCACAAATTTTCGCTTAAAAACACTGTGACTGAGCAATCTTTCTCCATTGTCAGAGCGAACTGCATCATATGCACGTGTTCCCTAGAGATGGCGCTCAGATAGAAGCAGCCGACCCACGCATGAGTTGAAATCTCCTGTCATAATGATGATGCCCGTTTTAGGTACCCTTCGGAGATGATAAAGAAGACTTTGATAGAACTGGCCCTTGACTGCATCCGAGCTGTAGTCACTGCGGGTATAAGCAGAGATAGCAAAAAAGAGCATGCTTATCGGCTCAATGTCTGCTAAACTTGCAGGAGCCAAGAAGCCTAATAGCACAGAGACGACCATTGAGCGGAATCCACTCAAGGAGAGCGGCCTCGGCTCTAGCAGTGATCGGAATCCCAACACCAGCTTGCCCAGAAGCGACAGATTCAGAAAGGCGAAGATGAAAACAGGTGTGAGGTAGATTGGTGACGATAGGTAGTAGACTGTGTTGGAGTTCTGAAGTCACGTCTCATACAGGCAGAAGACATCAATTGAACGGGTTTCAAGGTGCGTGCCATTCCCGCTTGTTGTCCGATCTGCAGTAGAGTGCGCACGTTGTGTTACTGGCTTGAACCCAGTTCCAGTTTGCAGAAGCGATGATGGAAGAACTTGTGGCTGGTAGTTCCCTGTGAAACACTATGTGGCGGATGTTGATGGGACGAATTCACCGGTGGAGACCGAGTCGTTTAGCTTCTATGAATCAGGTAATGAAGTGCTTGAATGATAAAAAGGGAAGAAAGGTAATTGGGTGGTGTGTGATAGTAAAGCTGGTGTAGTAGCAGGAGCGTAGAACATCGCCAGAGGGAGGTGATGTCACATCGATTGGTGACGATACGTTTGCAACAGACTTGCCAAGCTCAGCGAACAATTCGACTGTCACCAGAACAACCTGAGCTATCAATTTGCGCTCTAATTGAGATAGGTGCCTACCTGTCTAACACCCTTCACCTCGATTGCTGTCTCCGGGAGACGGGGTGCACGATCGTCGTGGCCGTGCTAAGCTCAAAGAATGGTTCGACCCAGTGCGGAGCGGACTACGGCCCAGCCACTGCCTTGTGTACGTCTGGTAGGAATGTTCCCACTGTTCAAATGAATGAATGATGCGCATGTTGAAGGAGTATGGGCCGGCTCCTATTTAATCGCGGATCTCATCTACATGCCTCCCGGTCTCATGTCGTGAATATTATGGCTTGGGCATCATTATGCTGCAGGAAACATGGATTCACGCTGATATTGTAGATGCAGTTGTGGAACTCGACGGATTTTGTTCCTTTCGTTTGACCGCCAATGTACACAGAAAAACCGCGGTGGTGCCGTTATCATTTACATTAATTATTGATGGTGCACGTCGATTAAAAGCATCCTTCAATACAGCTCGCAAAACATCAACTGTTTAATCGCGAAATACAAGCCAAGATTGCTGAACGGTAATCTTTCGATTATATTGGCTAATATTCATATTACCCAGCTGTTCAAGGTACGAAGTTGAAGGATTGTACAACGGATTTATAGCTGCGGTCCGCCAATACCTGGAACTTTTCCTGTGTACAGTTGAAGGCGATTTTAACAGATCTGACACCAGCGTCACTGCGAGCCATGGGCCAAAGAACATATTGCAATCTCCAACCAGGTAAGATGCAACACTTGACATGGTATTTGTTAACAACATGAAAGTGTTTTCTGTTTGTAATCGGGTGCCGCTTGGGAGCTCTGATCATGCCACTGTAAAGTTATCTCCCGTTATCTATAGCAAGATAAACCAAAGATCTCACCCGTTGCAAAGAGAAAGTTCAGCGGAGACAATGCCGTCACTAGAACATTCAGCGACTGCATGAAACCATAGCCACCACAGAATTTATTTTATTTTATGATGCAGAAGTATCGAAGTACCGTGACCAGTTAACTAGTTACTTAAACTTCCGTTTCGACACTTTTCCAATTGAAGCAATTTGTATCCGTACCGACAGACTCTCGTCCGTGTCCCACACGACTGCGTAGGCTTAAGAAAAAAGAAAGACCGAAGCCATTGTGAGCAGGCCTACACAACCTGAACTATGCAAACAAAGGGCGCTTATTCAAGCGCTCCTTCTGCCCTGGGGCTAACACACTTCCAAACAGCTTCCACTTCACGTGACAACCACCGGGTGATGAGTGCGTCGCACATGCAGTTGTAAAGCAGGTGCTATGTCTCGTGAGCATGTGTGTGTCTACGTCTGCCTACGTATACTGAGGTAGCCCCTGCTTGAGTAGATCAGCCAATGTATCGATTAAGACAGCTCAATTACTGCCTCGCTTTGATTCGCTAAGCTTTATCGTGCTTCATCAGACTATCCTGCTTCAACTTCCTATTTTATAATTGTAAACGCCTGATGAGATTTATCGGAGTGCTCTTCGCAACCTTGTGTTCTAAGGTAAAGGCTTTTAAACGCAAAGATGCTGCATCAGTAAAATCTCTATCGATTGATATAAAAATGGAATTGCATCGCCTCAACCATAAATACGTTCAAGCCATACCTGGAAACAATAACTGTATGTTGTCTACACAAGATGTAGGCGCCTTGACCCGGAATGTTTGCTTAGGGCATTAAGGTTTTCAGGTAAGTCTCCCTTCTCTCCCTCTTCTTATTCTTTATTTCATAGGTCTTCATGGTTGTATGGCAGCGAAGCACCAGTTCAAATGGCTGATGTACTGCTGTTGATGATGATGATGGAAACAATAACTCGTGAAATACGGAAAACGCTGAAACGTCTAAGTGGAGTCATCCGCGAGGCCACGCATTGAATTCTAAATGTGGAAAAACTAAAGCTCACTTTTTGTGACCACCTCAGTCTTCAATATACCATCTGCTGTAAACTAGCCGCAAATAACCCTCCTTGAGCAGCCAGAAAGTATACATGGAATTAATCGGATTGAGTGAACAAAGCACCTGGTAATGAGAAATGGTCTCCAGTCGTTCTCAATGAGTGTGTAAATTATCTGACAGCCTCTTGCCGATTTGAACACACTGTGCTCCAAGCAGCACAAGATGGCTGACAGCTGGCGAAACGCAAACGCCCCACCAGTGCCAAAGAAAGGAACCTGGAAATATCGGCCAACCGCTTGCCCGTCGTTTGCTCTGAAGATCATTGAGAGGCGGATTATTAAAAGGATCTCAGCTCAGACCCATTTTGATGACCTTCATCAGTTTGCATATCGCAGCTCAAAGTCTAACTTAGATGCAGTAGCATGTCTGTTACATACTATGTTCTCGATAATGGATAATGAAAATAAATAAATCCGGATCTGCTTCCTGGAATTCAGCAACGCTTTCGGTTGTGTGAACCGTTAACTACTGTTGCGCAATCTATCAGATACTGGAGTTCAAAATTTTGTTGTTCTGCTGAGATTATTTCATTAGGTGTACCCAATTTCGCAGGTTATTGGGAAAAATACTTTTCACGCACCATGAGTTATGGTGTTCTTCAGAGAGCCAGTTTGTCTCCATTACTATATTCCAGTTAGTTTGCCACAATCCCCGTCCCTGAAATAGCTGAAGTATGCGGACGAGGTAATCCTTGACGTGCATCATCCAAGCATAGAGTCATGGGTCAAAATACAAACCATCTTGGACAACCTCACAGCTAGGTCAAAATCCTGTTGCCCACCGGTAACGACCAAAAATGCAAGGACGTTCTATTTTTGAAGCGCAAAGGAAATCGCTACCAGCAAATCCCAACGCAGTGTCCACCACTTTGCATTGACGGTGAATGTTTGATCTCTTCCACATCAGTAAAATACTTGGGATTAACACTGAGCAGTGGGCTTACGTGGTTTCTTCACGTGAACGAAACATTCGCAAAAGTTAGAAGACTCCCATTCTATATTACACGTCTCAGTTCTTCTTGTGTATCCCCTATTTTACTCAGCGTTTTGTCACTGCATGTGTGTTACTTTACTAGACATATTGCTCTCCTGTGATCTTCCATGGTCCCCTAAGTAAGGAACTCAAAGTAATTGCCAAATCAGTGAAACACTTATCCTGGTGTAGTGGCATTTCAGGGTTGGAGGTTGTTGACATCATTGTAGCCAGCCACTCCAACTGATGTATCAAACTTGCATCTAAAATAATTACCGACGTCAGCCACCCCCTCCACAGAGCGTTGTCCGAATGCGTATCAATCCCCTCGACCAGACAGAGCTACGAAAGTATATACACATGCACAAGGTCCTGTGGTACATCAGTAGTTTCTTGCCTGTCGCAGTTTGTGAACAATAAAAGTTCAATCATTTAAGAATTAGTTAGTAAATAACCTCAGTGACACTGGATTTGTCAAGTTTTGTAACAATTGTGGTTTTATATCTATCCTCATGTTTACATTATTTATACCTGTCCGTGGCGCCTCTGTTAGAGCTGAATATTCACCCACCATGGGTGAATAAGGAAAATTGTTGACTTGACCCTGACTGACATGACTTTACACTGGATAGGTGGCGTGCGTGTACGGAGTTGTGGGTGATGCAACGCAAGTCACCCATGTTCCTTCAGTAGGTGCAGTTGTCTTGTGGTGAATCGCAACCTCAGTGATAGACAAATGCGGAAATCGATGCGACAAACCGTGTATATGCGCCGAACATCCTGACATCAAATTTAAGATAGAACGAAGACCCCAGTTTCATGTGTAGTATACCTTACCCGATGGGAAATGTGCAGACAGCATACAACGATCGATGGACGCAGCAAGTAGGTGGCACTGGGGTAATAAAGTTAAACTTTTCTGGAAGTGACTTTGTCACTAGTAGCTGTAAAATAAATGGTTGCTTAGTACTGAAGAATCGCTTTCGATATCAGAATTAGAAATAATCACTGAAAAACGTACGACAATGACACGGGATAATCGAGGATCATAACAGAAGGCGGTACATCTTTATATTTCAGATCAGCTTCATATTTCTCTGGCCCAAATATACAAGTAGTGACCAAGCGAACCGATGCGACTTGCATTACGAACAAAGTGCCAAGAGGACAACTATTCCAGCTCTTTTGTGGTTGGCTTCAGCACCAGTTCATCGGCTAAGCTAACAAGCCATCCAGGATGAAGTCCATAGAATATTTGCCGCGGACCTTTTTGTATCTCCATAAGACGGCGAGTGTGCTCAGGTAGTTCGGCAAAGTTCACCGGATTATAGCCATATTTCTGCGCCAACCACTTTCGAGCAGCAATAATTTCCTCCGGCTTCGAAAGGTAACCTCGATTTCTGGCGTCCGCATAGTACGGCACCGCATTCTGCAAAAGTGAAGCCAAAGGAAAGCTCCTTCAGGGTTGACAGATCGCAGGGGTTAGGGGAAGCAACAAATAAGTAGATGAATATCATTTGCAAAGCATCCTCAACAAAAAAGGGCATAGATGAGGCAAATCCCAGTAGATGAAGTTCTATGGAGGAAGATGGCAGTGAAGCATGTGAGCTGAGATTAATTAGGCATTAAAAATTGTGAACTCAAGACTTTATTACAGAAGAGAATTCGAAGACGGGAAGGATAACAAGATGAATATTAGCCAGGAGCTAAGTTAACATGAAGTGCCCTAAAGGGCTCTGATAAACTACCTTCACAACATACATGACAAATTGCGGACGCATGAAGCATTTTGTGCAATGTAGTCAACATCACAACAAAGCACTACTTCTAAAGAAGCGCGAGCAAAAAGTCCCATTATGTACCTATGGGGTGACTTGTAATTGGGCAAACATTTGATGTTTCACAACTGTCAATCGGCGAAACAGTGACAAAAAAAGCATTTTAGCAACCTTACCGTCTCGTTAGGGCTCGTGTGGCTTCTTCTTGGTTCAACTATTTACGGAGATGACGGGATAACAGCCAGTCAGTGAAAGTTAGGGTAAATAACGCTGCATGATGGAAGTACTTGGTTCCCGGTGCTTGGAACACTGGGTGAACAACCCTGAGGTTCGCCAGCTGGTTTTTGGTAATAAGCCTTCTGGTGTCGCGCGTATTGGCCAACGCTCACACGTTTACGTTAGTTAGAGCATGTCTCGTTGACCGACTTCCTCGGCGTACATTATACGTTTTCGCTGCACCAAGTTGAAGGAAAGCTAGACGTGACCAGTCGATGAAGTGGCATAAGTGCATGAACATATTGACTGGAAGAATTGGCCATGCTAGTGCATGCCGCCTTTGTGGATAAAATATTCAAGATGAGCCAAACCAGTGATTTGTTACTCTATCGATATACCACAGCCGCGTAGTCAGTGGTGCTCCTGCATTGCGTATATATATATATATATATATATATATATATATATATATATATATATATATATCTTGTGGATTTTTATGAGAGGTGTAATGTTGGTAGAAAGCAGAAGTCACGATTAAACTGCGCACAATGATCTGCCTCGACGGGAAATCGAACCCAGTCAAATGAATTACCGGTCCGCTGCTCTACCACTGAGCTACCGAGGGTTGACGATCGCGCACCAAGTAGAAGTCAGGTATTAAATTGCGCACCTGATTGTCAGCCCTCGGTAGCTCAGTGGTAGAGCAGCGGACCGTTAATTCGTTGGACCGGAGTTCGATTCCCTGTCGAGGCAGATTATTGTGTGCAGTTTAATCGCGACTTCCACTTTCTACGAATATATATATATATA